>LOEQ01014656.1:0-21811 GCA_001685075.1 Bramus lutescens | reverse complement strand
GCTCTTTATTAAACCAATCAGAAGGCACCTTGGCAAAGACACATATTCACAGTCTAAACAAATATTCTGTAACACTTGTCCATAATCTTGGGGGCAGATCTGCCACTAACCCTTGGGTAGTTTTGGATGGGCCACGGGCCCACTGCACCTCAGCCTCCACTTCCAAGTGAAAGAAGGCTGATAATATCTTGCACCTTGGCATCTGACCTTCAAATAATGCTTTATTATGGACAGAAATGAAGAAAACTAATGAGCTCTACCTGCAGGGGACTCCCCCCACCCCCACCCACCCATTCATGTCTGCTATACCACGTGTATGGTAAATGGTAAATGCCTGATCGTTCACTGTGAGGTGTCCTGCTTATCTTGCATGGAGGATCCCAACCTCCTTCAACAGACCATCAATAAATGTGGGCATTTCATGTACTGGATTCTAGTCTCTTTCATCCATGCAGTCTTAGCACTCTGCCTATACTATTCTTGGCATCTGATGGCAGCTACAAGCACAACTCTTTGCTCATCTATACACATTGATGGAGAACTAACATTGGGAGACACACGGGATAGCAATGAAAGCAGCCTACATGGCTGCTGACCGCATAGCATCATTCTAGATGGGAGCACATGGCATTAGTCTAGCAAGGCAGGATTTGGACCCTGGTTCTTCTACTGGGCTTGTGAATTCAGTGACTTCAAACAACTTTCTTAACCTCTACTGTCTGTTTCAGTCAAGGTGGAAATAACAGGACCTCAGTTTTAACACTGCTCCAGGCCCAGATCACCTAACTTGCTGGAAGCTTCTAGCAAACTGTCATTATACTCAGCATTAAAATAATGCAAGTCCATTTCTTTTTGTGACTGACTGCTAAACTGCCTGCTTTGGCTTGTCCTGGTATTTTGACAATGCCTTTCTACCTATGGAACTGCCTTGCCCTGACCCAATTTTGAGACCAAGAGTATCCAACTGTGTTCATGTTGACTCATTAATCACTCTGCTTCTGCATAAAAGCTTTATGCTGTCACTACCTCCAGACCAGCGACTGGCAACCATTGCTTGCTGTGAGTTGATGCCCCTTTCTCCCCACCACCGCTCAGGACTTCCTCGGCATCCAAGGCTGCACTGCATATCTTCACAGGACAAAAGACAGGACTCCATTAATACAGTCTGCACACCAAAACAAAACCCCAGGCCTGGGCTCAGGTCATAGACCAAGCCCAGCTGCTCTTTGGTGGGCGGGCAGCACCATGGAGGGGAGCCCCTATGCCACTTACTGCATTGTTCATATCATGAGGAAGAAAAGCATTTAGTGCTTTTCATTAGACCCAAGATTATGAAAGGAAGAAAGGAAGGCTTGCACACTCTCAGCAGGCTTCTGGCCTGTGTTCCACAGGCCTGCTCCTCAATCTATGCCACTGCCTGCAGCCTTTATGCAGTGAAGGTCGAAGGGGCTATACCTAGTCAGGGAACATGCGCATTTAACAGAGTGTCACCTCTGAATTTACTGGTAATTATAGAAGTTCATACCTTTGTCATTTAGTGTGTGTGTGTGTGTGTTTATGTGTGTCCTTGGAAGGCACCAAGAAATGGTTGTGTGACCCTAGCAACCACTGACCCTGGGTTTAAAACAAGAATCCTTTTATATCTCCTAAGTGTGTTTTGGTAAGGTAGAAGGACGTTTGTTTTTCAGAGTCCTGAGAAGGAAAACAGTCTCTGTCTTGGCTAGGAGCAAACATGTGCCCTGATCCCTCACTGTCTTTATGTCCACATAGCTTTCGCCAGCCCTGCCACGCACATCTTGACTGCATTCGGCAATAGTAAAATTCCTTATGTTCAGGTCCCAAGTCTGTCCAGGAAGGCAGTGCATGCTTGGTGCTCAATGATGACATGGGTGACACTCAGAAGCCCTCACCCAGTCTCAAGTAGTAAGATGAACTTTGCCCATTTGCTGGCTACATGCTTCCATTTAATGGCTCAGATCTTAGTATTTCCCCCATTTAACGGAAGAAAATAGAGGCTCACTTTGAGATCCCAGAACACTTGGCTCTCTCTTAAAGGAGTAATCCTCCTGATGGTTTTAGATATTGTGGTTGAATCTCTCCCACAGTATCACGGTCCTCTCCTGCTTTGGGAATTCTGATCTGCTAAGATGCAAACAAGCAGCCAAACCACTTCCACCACCGTCGACCTACCTGCCACCATGCCTTCCCCAGCATAATGGACTGGAGTACTTCAAACTGCGTGCCAAATAAACCTTTACTCTCAGAACTCACTTTTACTAGATGTTTGGTCAGAGTGATGAGAAAAGTAACTCAGAGATACCTTAAGCAATTTTTTTTTCAGTAAGAGTTTTCAGCTGCTATGTTGTTTAAGTTTAAAAGACAAGACATTCCATCCAGACCATACTAGCTATAGTAGCCTATAGCTAGTCCTTTGTATTCTAACCTGCTTTCCGAGGGAGAAGGAATTATAGTGTGGTCACTGGGACCTTCAACCCTCTCTGCCTTGGCGTCTAGTTACATTCCAGGTCAGAGACTGGACGCCGTATCTGGTCTATGGCTGGTGACCTATCTCTGCCTATTGTAACACACTCATGGAGGGCTCTACTTCCCAGAGAGTTATTGGTGCAAAGCTTTTAGGGGTCTGATTTTTATCCATGGGTTGTTGTTGGAGAGAAAGATAGGCAACCCCTGCCTCCCATTAGTATCCCTAGAAGACTTTAACAATTTTCTAAGATACTGTGATTTTAAAATGTGCTTGTCATTCATCCCTGTTAGAACACTCCAGTTCTATAACAAAAACAAAAAACCCCAGCCAAACAAACAAACAAACAAAAACAAAACAAAACCACCAGCACCACCAACAAAAACATCTAATAAATAATAGCTGCCTTTGGAAGAATTGCAGTCTCTTTTTTCATACCTCTCTCACATAGGCTTATTTCCAAAACTTTCCTAAAAAGTAGATTAAGAAACTATCAATTGTCCCGTAGTAGGAAGGACAGAATCTAAGTCACAGCCTGTCTGAAAGCATCTGCATAGCTTCGCAAGGCCAGATGGCTCTAGCCTTCGTGTGTTCTCGGGATGCATCAATTGGCTCAGACAGGTGAGGTGTGCAGAGACCGCTGGAAGCAGCAGACCACTTTGCACGAGCATCCGTTAGTGCAGCGTCAGCTTTTCTAACACAAAGGGAGGCCTTTGGCCAGAAACAAGGTGTATTGTCTTATGGTAAGATGGGCGCCAAAGGAATTGCTTGGGGAGGGGAGTGCCTCTTATTTTTAGCAATAAGCATTTCCGCATGAATGCAGAGCTAGCGCTCATGGACAGACACGTCTACGGGAGCACAAAATACCATGGGAAATAATTAGAATTCATGCCTGTTTAGTCCCATTTCTGTATCACAAAGGAGTACAGGGACAAGGTATGAGCTTACTTTAAAATGGTACAGGCAAAACCATGGGGCGCTTCTGCTCATCCAAGTACCTTCAATCAAAGTAAACAACAGACCCACAGAGAATTTTAAAATCACCAAAATATTGCAAATACATCAAAAGCATTTAATGTCCACAACATATACTTACCTTGCTCTGTGAAAAACAAAGAAACAATGTGTTAGCCTAGTGGTTCTAAACCTGTGAGTGATGACCCCAACAGGGGCCACTTAGCAGATATTCTGCATATCAGATATTTACATTATGATTCAGAACAGTAGAAAAATTACAATTATGAAGTAGCAACAAAAATAATTTTTATGATTGGGATCACCACATCATGAACTGTAATAAAAGGTCAGCGTATTGGTAGGCTGAGAACCTCTGTGTTAGCCTTGTGGTTCCTGGCTTTAATCCTGATGCTACAAAGGGTTGGGCAGCTAAACCTTCACAGGTCTTCATTTCAGGACCGTGGGCACATGCTCTGCTCTCCTGCATCCGTCAGCGTCACCAGGGACACTGGAGGACTCAGAGAGGTTTGATGGTAAAGCATTCACATCGCTACAGACTTTTCCCTCCTCCCTCCAAAAGGAAAGACTGAAGATATCAGAGGAGGGATGTTGCTGGATCTAGAGGCACCAACCATAGAGCTTACTGGATCACATGACTCTGCTCTCCCTTGTTGTGATGACTAACTCTATGCATCAGCTTAACTGGATCACAGAGTGCCCACATATCTGCTCAACCATTATTGTGGATGTAACTGAAAAGTTGCCCTTAGATGGGTTTAACTCCCGCTTTGGAAGATCTCGTGAAGGGCATGGTTTTCTTCCTCATGAGACTGGGCCTCCTCCTTGAAGTCTTAAATACATCAAACAGGCAGTCCTCCTGAGGGGATGTGGGAACTCCCCATGCCTGCCACCTTGAGCTGGGACACTGTTTTTTTGTTTGTTTGTTTGTTTGTTTCCAGTCTTTAGAGTAGGCCTCTTGGGTCTTCTGATTGCTGGTGATGGAAATGGGACTCACATTACAGGCCCAGGTTTCATCCTTGTGGATTTAGCCTGGGAGCCAGAGAAGATAGGACATAACTCATTGCAATAGATGTAGAAACAGTCTACTCTGCCTAGCCTCTGTCCTAATCTATGAGGTGTGAGCAGTTTGGACTGGTCACAGTACCTGTAACCACCCATCCAAGGACCTGGCACACAATAACTGTGCAAGACTCAATGCCTAGTTTCATCCTGTGAGACAGGAACTCCTCAGTTACAAAAGTCATTTGACCTTATGTATTCCCAAGATCTCTCCTCACCCCCCTCTCACACACACACATGTGCATACACACATACATGCACACTTGCACAAAACCCTTGTAACTCCTTAACAGAACTTGCTCTCATCATGACAAGGAGGAAGGAAATTTATGCCCCTTCAAAAAACAACATTATAGACCAGAATCTCCAAGAAAAGGGCACACACTGGAGAACAAACTCCTGGTTCTGCTATCTGACTCATCCTTCTCCCTCATCTTGGGGAACATGGTTACATCACTGAAGTAACATACCAGAGCCATGCTTCAGAACAAATCACCTTTAGATGCTATCTCCAGCCCAAACATTTTTTAAAAGGAAAAATACTACTCAGAATCATCGCGTTCTGCCCCTGAACAATAGAAGGAAGAACATTTTACAGTTGCGCTTGGGGTCTAATCATAACCCACCGTGACTACAGCCGTGGCGTGAAGACTGCGGCTGCTATTTTAAGACAGTAATTATTTCTAAATAGTACTATTCTTTCTCTTTCCATGAAGTCAGTGTCAGTGAACTAGAGCTTAACAAAATAAAAGGGGAGGGGGAGGGTATGTGGCCAAAAGTTGACTGATAATAGAAGCATGCCCTTATTCTTTCTTAATCTCTGTTACCAAAATGAAAGAGCCAAAAGAAACCAGGAAATATAACAAATGACAGCTATTAATTTAGCAGAGGCGTGATTTGCATAGTAATGCCGGAAGTGTGTTGTTGATTATGGCACAGGCTCTGTCATTACAACCCTGAGAAGTGAGCAGAGCCCCACAGCATCTCCCACCATGACCCATCCAATAGCAAAATCATTTTTCGGGAAGACATTGCTCCATCTTCCCAAACTCACAACTTTAATCAAGATATTTTCCCTTTTGAAAAACATTTTTTTTTCTCTTAGAAAAGTATATCTCTCTGGGGGCCAGCCATGATGACTCTGGGGGATAGAGGGGCTTGCTGCCAAGTCCCGTGACCTGAATGTGATCCCTGGAACCCACATGGTGAAAGGAGAGAACCAGCTTCCACAAACTGTCCTCTGATGTCCTCACACAAGTGTGTGCCTGCACACATACACACACCCAACAAATGGTAGCTATGCTTCTGAAATCCATATATATTCACTTTGTTTTTGCCTACTCTGCTCTTTTGTAACATTTATTTATTTATTGTGGTGTAGAGATGAGTGTGCACAGGCCTTGGGTTATGTTTAGAAGTCAAAGGACAAGCTATGACAGTCAGCTCTCTCCGTCCAGCACACAGCTGCCAGGGATCAGTTCAGGCTGGCAGGGTTGGCAGCAACCACCTTTACTGCCTGAGCTATCTCGCCAGCCCAAACCTCACATGTTTTGAACCACCTTGCTCCCCCCTTTACACACAGTTGGGTCACATATCATTAAAATCAACAGACACTGGGAGGCCAGTTTCTGGCCTTGTGACATGTGACTCTCCTCAACTGCTGCCCAGAGATATTACTGATAGGTTTTCTAACAAATGGAAACTCGAGAAGAAAAACCTAAGAGGAAAATATCAAGCCAAAAACAGTGGGGTGAGAAAAAAGTGAAAATAGAAATAGACATGACAATTCTACAAATGTACACTTATATTTTGGTTTAATACAATTTGGAGGTTAATTATTTTATAGCTTTTCTGTATTAAATGTGCTTTACCCAGAAGTCCAGGGGCACACTTTATTATTTCTATTTTCATGTGCACAATCTTTGTGTCTTTCGGAGCCCACCTTCCTAGTTAAGGCTCTCCCTACACCCGGGGAAGCTGTCCCTTGATCGTTCTCAGCTGGGCAGAGCCCCTCCCTCATCAGTCCATCCTCCCAGAACCTCTGCTGTTGCCGCTCTCCTTTTGCTTGTCATTTCTTCCCAAATATTTTTATTTTATTTGACAAACGTTTATAGAAAAAAGCAGACGCCATAGGCACCAGCAATACACAGCATTGGGAATGATGGAAACAGGCTCCCCATCACCCCATAGCCTCCGGGCTGGTTTATACTGGACTAACATCACACATACTTGCAGTCGTTGGCCAGCATTGTCAGGGTCAGGGGTCACGGGAAGCTGTGAGGGGAGGGGAAGAAAGTGTCCAAGAGAGATCCCCCTCAGTGCCAGAGTCAGTGTCGACCGGAATGGAGTGTCCACAGCTGATTTAATCCGCCACATTCTTCGGCGCTTTCCTTTCCTCCTTACTGTATGTTTCATAGTGTGAAGGTCTCTGACATTTAACATGCATTGTCCAAGAAAGTCCTTAACGTCAAGTAAACTCCCCTGTTTATTGTAAGCACCACAGAATCAGCAGAGATCGGCAACAGTACTGAAGAGAGAAGCAAGTGTGGGGCCCAGGGAAAAGAAACGGTTCACACAGACTAGGCCCCACCCAACATAGTACCTTTCTTGAAAATCTCTAGGGTAGATTGTTTTTAAAGATTACACTTTATTGCGCCCCCCCCGTGTGTGTGTGTGTGTGTGTGTGTGTGTGTGTGTGTATGTGTGTGTGTGTGTGTAGGTTAGAGGACATCTTGAAGGAGCTGGTTTGCTTCTTCTATCATACGGGTGCCCCAGGCACTGAACTTAGGTCTTCAGGCTTGGCCCTGAGTGCCTTTACTCTCTGGAGCATCTTCCTGGTCCACTGGGGTACTTCTGAAAACCAGACACTTGGCTCTTGTGTGCTGCCGCTCATCCTTCGAGGGGTATCCTCCTCTCTGGGGAAGCTCCCTGTCTGCCACGGTATGGCTATCCCTTGATGCAAGGGTCCACAGCAGAGCAACGGAGGGGCTGGTGGTCTTTGTTAAGAGGCAGGGCCCAGTGGAGGGTCCTTGGCTCTTGGGAGATATTGAGGTAGTTTTCAGGGAACTCCGTCTGGTTTTCGTGAGAGGTATGTCAAAGAAGAGTAAGAGGGACCCCTTCCCGCTCTCTGGCTCCTTGATTTTCCACATGTCCCCTCCCTTTCACGTACATTCCCACCCTGAGGACCTCACCAGACTCAAGCAGAGCTGGCACCATACATATTGGACGTTGTACCTCCACACTAAGAAAACGAAGTTACCTAGTCTCAAATATTTCCGTTTCTAGCAACAGAAAGGGAACTCGTGCTCGCTTAGGGAGTTTGGTACTTCCCTTCCAGAAAAGCTAGTCTAACAATTTAGAGGGACCTGGGTCCTCCCAAGGAGCAGCCAGGCCGCCGAGAGCTGTGCTCACAGTGGCCTCAGGATGCTTCAGCCTGGGTGGATGATTTTGCAGGAGAGAAGTAAGGGATTTGCAATACCCCGAGCCAACAGCCAAGGTCCAACAAGACTCCCTCCTCCCTTTTCCTACAAAGAGCTTCATTCAGTGAGCCTCACAATCGAATTTCACTGGAATAGTTTCCTTCCTTGATACAAGGCCAAGGCATTTCCCCACGGAGCCCTGCTCATGTCAGAGGTGGCTCAGAGTTGGTGAAAAGGGATCTGGGTTTAGTGGCTAGATAGTCATTTTATTACATGTTTTCCATTCAGCTGGCCAGGGTCTTATCTTCCCCTTAACTGCATTATGCTCCAGTGTTGGCGGAGAAACAGGGGAACGTGTGGGCTGCATGCAAATTTCACACAAGCCTTTGCTTCTGAATCCTAAGATTTACCCCGCCATGCCCCGTGCCAGGTCTGTTTTCACTCTGGGAATGAGCACCTTGTGATGTAGCCACTCCTATAGCAGAGTCCTGTGTTCATGACCTGACCCAGGGAATTCTGCTAGAGCTGTGGTGGTTCTCAACCTTCCTGATCCTGGGACCCTTTAATACAGTTCCTCATGCTGTAGTGGCCCCCAACCATAAAATTAAATTATTTTTGTTGCTATATCATAACGGCAAAATTGCTACTGCAAATTCATGATATAAATATCTGCTATGCAGGATATCTGACAGGTGACCTCCGCGAAAGGGTCGTTCGATCCCAAAGTGGTGGCGACCGTCGGGTTGAGAACCACTGTGCTATAGGTTCTGAACCATCAGAGATGGGGGATGGGCTGACGTGCAGCTGGCCAGAAAAATCTTTTGGGATTTTCATCACCTTGGCACTTTGCCTTTTTAACACTTTATCCATGAAAGTGGAAGTCTAAGGGTAATTCTGCTACCTACCAAAGTAAAACAACCGCAACAGACCTCTCCTCATACAAAGCTCTTCCAAGTCAGATTCCAAACAATACAATTCAGTCGTTGGCTGTGATCAAGACTGCAAAATGACCTCAGCAAAATAGCATGGCAATCAATCAATCATGTACCCTGCACACTTCAATAGTCATGCCAACAATAATAAAAATGTAGGTGTGGCCTTCCAAAGCCTGCTTTTCTTATATTAAACTCCCTGTAGCACTTTGGAATTGAGTCGAGGCACAAAATAAAGCAGTTTGTATATTTATGGGAATCCTTCCTTCAGAAATGCTTGGACTGGGGTGAAATGCATCCCATATGTGTGGGAGCCAAACTCCATTCCCAGGAAGCATGTATTTTCCTTTAGCACTGATTTTCAGTTAACGGCTCCTTCAGGTGACAGTCTTCTGAGTTATCCCCACATTTCTCCAGACAAGATTTGGAAGAGGAACTTCCCCGCTGCTGATGAACTACTTCAGATCCTGAAGGAAATGGAAAGCCGTTCCCATGCTTCCAAACAAAATAAACCCCTCCCAGAGTTCTTGCTAATCTGACACTGAGTTGTAATAGTCACAGATCAAGAGAGACCCTCCCTAATCTGTGATGGCCACAGGTCAAGAGAGACCCTCCCTAATCTGTGGTGGTCACAGAGTCGAGAGAGACCATCCCTAATCTGTGATGGTCACAGAGTCGAGAGAGACCATCCCTAATCTGTGATGGTCACAGAGTCGAGAGAGACCATCCCTAATCTGTGATGGTCACAGATCAAGAGAGACCCTCCCTAATCTGTGGTGGTCACAGAGTCGAGAGAGACCTTTTGTAAAATGACAGATACTGCAGGAGACTAAAACACACACCTATGTGTTCTTAAATAATAGAACTTTCAAAAAGAAATATGCTACATGTGTGTGTTTGTGCAGGTGCATGTGAGTGTGTACACATGTGTGTACATGAACGTAAAGGTCAAAAGGCATTAGGTGCCATTCTTCAGGTACTATCCGTCCGGTTCTCTTCACAACAACGTCTCTCTTTCTCTCACTAACCTGGAATATGATGAATTGATGAGGTGGCCTGGCCAGCCAGCCCCCAAAATCCACTTCCTTTCCCCTTTCTAAGTGCTGGAATTACAAGCACATGGCACTCTACGGCTTTTTGAAACTCCGGTCCCCATGCTTGCACAGTGAGCACTCTCACCTGAACTCACTCCTTAGGGCCCCAAAAGAATGCTAGGAGGGAAATTTAGACAAACTCCTGACCATTTTTGCTTCTGTCCTCTATCCCCAGCCTGGGGTGGAGGGTCACCTATGCTTAGATTCATTCGGCAAGCAATTACCTTGCCTGGTATAAGCACCCAACCCTGAGATGGCTCTGCATGAGATCTCAAAGGCAGGAAGGGATGCTGGAGCTCAGGTTTCAGCAAGGCAGCGCTAGGGAGACTGCAGAGGGGCTGATACCCAGACATGGAGGTATCATCTGTGGGAAGAGGATGGGATGGGAAAGTCACCAGGCAGAGGGCTTAGAGGAGCAACAGACAACATGGACTGTATCTATTTGTTGCTATCCAGGAACATGTAGAAGGGAGGGTGGTAGTCACTCATCAGAGGATTAAAACTTGCTGTCCAAGTTTTCATCGTGGTAGTGACTGAGTTAATGTCAGACTTGAAGTGTGATTCCGAAAATAGATCTGAGCTGAGGAGATGGCTCAGAGGGTAAAACACACAGACCATGCCAAGTGAGGACCTGAGTTCAAATCCCCATAACCCATGTAAAGCTGGACACGATAGCAAACATATCTGTAACTCCAGTGTTCCTGTAGGGAGATGGGAGGCAGAGGAAGGAGAGGCCCCAGAAGCTCAAAATAGCCCAGAAAATGAAGCAGAGGAGAGACCCTATCTCAAACAAGGTAGAAGGTGAGGCCTGACCTTGGAGGTTGTCCTCTGACACACATACACATCGTGGCTTGTATGTATTAATTCATTCCACCCTCATACACACACACACACACACACACACACACCATGGCATGCATGTACTCACACTCACACACATACTCACAGACCCATACACAGTAATACACACTCACTAGCACATGTACTCACACACATTAATGTAAACACACACACTCATCCACACTCACACACATACTCACACAGGAACACACACATGCATGCAAAGATAGCTTTTAAAGGAAGCTGGATCTCAGGGAAACAAGAAGCAGGGCTGGAGGCCTTGGGCAAAGCAGACTGGCCTGAATACCATTTCTTCACTGATACTTTCTGTGTGGTCATACGAGTCTGACTTCCACAGTCACCAGTGGCTCAGGATTTCTAGAAAGCAACTTGTGTGATAAGGTGCTCATCTCCTCAGGTGGTACAGGAGCCAGGTGCAAACCACGAGAAGGATTGGGCGATACCTGCAAACCATGAGGATTGGGTGATACCTGTGACGCCAGCCATTCAGGTTCTTCATCAGCCTTGGTCACGTGGAAGGACCTCTGTGCCTCACTGGACCTGGGCACTTGCACTGTGTGGCTACTGCATTTTAAGCCCTCAATTTCCTTATCTCTTATAAATACTAGGTGTTTATCTTTAGACCAACCTGAGAATGGCTAATACTTGGGAAATTGAGGATTTCACAATATGCAATGAGACACCATACCTTTGCCTCCTAACCTGGGAAGCTCCCGGGACTGAGACTTTTTGCCCCAAAGACTTGTCTACGCAAAAGAATTAGTCCCTGGTTTTCTAATAGTCTTTGAGGGTAAGGTGCAAATCTGTGATATCAGTGCTTGAGGCTGAGGAAGGAGGATCATGAGGTTGTGACCAGTTTGGGATACATAGTAAGATGGGGAGGGAGAGGGAGGGAGAGAGGGAGAGGGAGGGAGGAGGGAGGGAAGGAGGGGGAGNGGGAGGGAGGGAGGGAGGGGCAAGGAGAAGGAAGTCAGAAGAAAAGGAAGGGGACAGGAGGAGAGAGGAGAGGAGGGAAGAGACAGAAGAAGGCAGGAGGAAAGAAAGGGAGGGTACAAGAAAAGAGGAAAGAAGAATATGGATGGAAAAGAAAAGACAAGAAAGGAGCAGACGCCCCGTTAAAGGAGCTAAACCCGTTAAAGGAGCTAAACCCTTCCTCAGTCCTGAAAGGATCCAGCTGAACGCCAACCACATAGCCTGCTGCTCTTAGAGACCCATAAGGCTCTTCAGAGGGTGAACTCTCCTTTTTAACTTCCAAAGGTCAGATGTGAGGACAACACTCTCATGACCCCTCTATCTACCAGGACAGCAAAGTCCAGCGTAGGCTGCCACGATGCTCACTTTGATCAGGGAGACTAAGAGGCCTGCACATCCACCCAAAGGGCTTCCAGATAACTGAGGAAGTGACAGAAAACAAGGACCATAAATAAAATTAAATGCCCCAAAGAAAACATTCACCCAAGCTGGCTGTGTTCTGCCCCACACAGTAACTCTGTTTCTCAAGGCATAGCCAAAGAGCTCGGCTCAGTCTTTCTAGTTTTGTCTGATTTGCTGAAAACACATTCCAGATAGGGGCCCAAGACCCTTGTCTCCTGCAATACTAATCAAAAGATTGAAAGTTTTGCAAAAACACAGACCATACCAGAGTAGAGTCTCAATAAAATAAAATAAAATAAACCAGACATACGTGGGGGGTAGGGAATGATCCGAGCCAGCTGTTAGCTGACGGTATGGGCCCTAGTCTAGTGTCTTCTCTTAGAAATATTTTTAAGTGGATATTTGATAACAATTCCCATAGTAAATTCTTGCCTATTTAACTTGGTGAAATTTTAATGAAACAAAGTGATTTTATCTCAAATAAATCTGTGAGGGTTCCGTGAATGGAGGCTCAGCCATCAGAGCTTCCCAGCTTCTTGGATCTCAGAGCATCGACCTAAAGACTCATACAGACTTCTCCAGGGTGTATCCCACAGGCTCTAAGCCACACACTGAAGGCCATGACCAAAGACACTGACAGCATCCAGGACCTTTGAGTCTTAAAATAATACTAGCAAAGAGCCAACCACTAATCAAAGCACTAGTTTGTCCCAACAAGCATTTGTTGCACAGCCCATCCCAGACAAATAACCTTCTCTCCTATTGAAACAACTACAGAAGCCTTTGAGGAATGATTTCTTTCCTGGCACCATCAAACACATATACCAGTGGGCCCAACTCCAAGCCTGCATCTAACAGGTCAGAGTCTCACATTTGCCAATCAGAGGGTCATACTCACCTTGCATAGCGATAGATTCAGGTATGAGAACTATTGCATTCAAAGCCAGTGACGATCAATAGTTTTACGGAGAAAAGCTTAGTCATTCATAAGAGCTACTGGGCTTGATCCTAGACCAAAGTGAGGCTTGGTTAGCCGGCTGGCTTGTTGCTCAGGAGATAAGGATCTGCTGAGACTGGAGCTCTCAAGCAAAGAGGGAAACTGGATCCTGAGGTCCATTATATGAACTTGGAGATCAAGTACACGTGACATAACACATTCCTGCATTTTCAACAAATTTTCTTTCCATGTGTAAACCAACGTGAAACAAATTGTGTACGACTTGTGAGAAATCGGACTCTTGGCTGTATGAAAGTATACAGAAGTAAGGAATGCCACTAGCACCACCTTGGGCAAAACATCAATAGAAACACAAAACAGGAAAGGGTCTAAGCACAGTCTTTCAGCAATTATGTATCTCAATGTGGCAAGAGCTCTTTCAGTGTCTACCAGGCTCCTGAATGAATGTCAATTCTTCTTTTAAATAGATAATCCTAATGTAAGCCAGCAGATAATATCAAAATGGAAGGTTGATTATAAAGAAACAAAATGAAGCTACTAACTATTTTTATGGGACCAATGAACAGAAGTCACACTATTTAAAATCAAATTATTATTGGGTTTTAATTTCCATGGTAGTGGAAAAGCTGGACAAAATATATAAAAGAACTTTCTGAAAACATTTGCTTAATTAAATAGAGACAGAGAAGCAACACAAATCCAGCAGATACAGAGAGAACTCAACCCTCAAAAATAGAAAGCATGGTGCATGGTTTCTGTTTATCAGCCTTTTCCTCAAAGTCACCAGCCAATCAACTAAGTGTTGGGTGTTTTATACAAAGCTGAATAATCACAAATTGATTATTTAAAATTAACAGACTTCAGATGTAGAATTCTGAGCAAGCAGGACATCTGAAAATTGAGAAATGAGATCAGAGAAGAAAGACTGAAGGGGAGCGCCCAGATGCGCAAACACTGGCGCCCCTGGACCAGTTNGACTTGTGAGAAATCGGACTCTTGGCTGTATGAAAGTATACAGAAGTAAGGAATGCCACTAGCACCACCTTGGGCAAAACATCAATAGAAACACAAAACAGGAAAGGGTCTAAGCACAGTCTTTCAGCAATTATGTATCTCAATGTGGCAAGAGCTCTTTCAGTGTCTACCAGGCTCCTGAATGAATGTCAATTCTTCTTTTAAATAGATAATCCTAATGTAAGCCAGCAGATAATATCAAAATGGAAGGTTGATTATAAAGAAACAAAATGAAGCTACTAACTATTTTTATGGGACCAATGAACAGAAGTCACACTATTTAAAATCAAATTATTATTGGGTTTTAATTTCCATGGTAGTGGAAAAGCTGGACAAAATATATAAAAGAACTTTCTGAAAACATTTGCTTAATTAAATAGAGACAGAGAAGCAACACAAATCCAGCAGATACAGAGAGAACTCAACCCTCAAAAATAGAAAGCATGGTGCATGGTTTCTGTTTATCAGCCTTTTCCTCAAAGTCACCAGCCAATCAACTAAGTGTTGGGTGTTTTATACAAAGCTGAATAATCACAAATTGATTATTTAAAATTAACAGACTTCAGATGTAGAATTCTGAGCAAGCAGGACATCTGAAAATTGAGAAATGAGATCAGAGAAGAAAGACTGAAGGGGAGCGCCCAGATGCGCAAACACTGGCGCCCCTGGACCAGTTCCTCTCTGCCCACCTGTTCTTGAATAACCACTCTGAGGTTTAATATCAGTTACAATTGTTTGGCTAATAACTTAGGCCTCTTATTGGCTAGCTCTAACTATAAATTAACCCATGTCTAATAATTTATATTTTACCATGAGGCTCGTGGCTTTACAGTAATGTTCGGACCTCATTTTCCTTTGGTGGCTACATGGTGCCTTTCCTACTCCCCCCACCTCTGTTTGGACTTCCCACTTAGCTTTACTCTGTTAAGTCATTGGTCAAAACAGCTTTATTCATCAGCCAAAGAAAGCAACATGTATACAGAAGGACATCCCACATCAACAGTTCCGTCAAATGCTTGGCTGACATCTGATCTGGAGGAAGATAATATTTCACCCCTCCTGACAGAAAGATCGGGCCCAGAGGCTGAAAAAGCTGAGCAGAGATCTCAGCTGATAGTCACAGCTGGGGAACTGCAGCCTTGAATCTAGATCCTGCCACGTTACAATGACTTGACGACTATTTCAGGCTTCTTATTGCAATTTCATAAAGGTCATCCTTACGAATAGAGACCATGCCCGAGAGCGAAGGACACACCATGGACACAACCAAAATGAACACCACGTAACACATGAAAAAACCAAGCCTCCTGAATGAAGTCCACAGTGCTTAGTAACTTAACAACCATCAAAGGAGAGACCACAGTCTTTAAAGGAGGATAACAGAATCTAGGGCGTCTACTGTAGATTATACATGTTCACTACGATCCACCTAGTTCAAAAATGGCTGTTTACCGACAGAAGTTTCAAGAATCCAGTAGTTGTTTAGCCCATGAGGTTGGACGTCTCAGCTGGTCTTCACGATATACCAGAATCTCAGAGAAGCAGACTCTAGTGTCAACGAAGGAATGGACTTACCAGCAAGAGCAAGGGCAAGCAGGCGAAGAACAAAAGCTTCCTTCTTCCATGTCCTTTATATAGACTGCCACCAGAAGGTGTGACCCAGACTGAAGAATGATTTCATCCCACTTCAAATGATTTAATTAGGAAAACAGACCCCTCACAGGTGTATCCACTGACTTGAGGTATAGTCAAGTTGACAGCCAAGAGTAGTCATCACACATAGGTAAAGGACAGGAAACAGAAGGGTGAGAAGGGCCTATGTGTCTTTCAGTGAGGGCTGATATATCAAAATGTGCTACACCCAAACAAATGAAACACTATGTAGTTATGAAAAAGAAGAGGGTAGATGGTACTGTGAGAGCAAATCACCAAGGTGAGAAGTTCCCAGGAGAAAGATAGGGTGAACAATATAGTAGACATGCATTTGGCATGCCTGGGCAGTATGGAAGAGGTGCATGTGTGCAAGCATGCATAAAACTGTTCTGGATGGGTTTGTCTTAAAAGTTACATGGGACTGGACAGACAGCTCAGTGGTGAAGAACTCTTATTGCGCTTGCAGAGGACCCCAGGTTCGGCTCCCATACATGCATTTACGTAAGTATTACAGACATCCATGGTATTATTTATGTGCATTTAATACAGATTTACATTATATACTAAATATGAATATATAATATTGACTTATATACATTCTACATAGCCAACCTGGGTTAATAACTTCTCCAACTGGGGTATGAGTATATATATTCTGTATTCTACATTCTATATTTATATTGAGAGAAATTAATCAGCTCACTTAGTTAAAGGTAGATAACTATGAACTACCTTGGAGCCAAATATAGCCACCTTGCACAGCAAAGTATCTAAGATAAAAGATCATGGTCCAGCACCCCAGCCTCTCATCCACACCCCCACAAAGTCAACACATTTGGCATCCATGCTCAACTGTGGTCCGGAGAACCATGTACAAAGAGGCGGCCTTGTGGGCCACATGGAAAGCAAATGGCCCAGCGCTTGGCCAGGCCTAAGATCTCTGCTGTATACACAAAACAATCACACATCTCTGATTCAGGTTTGTTGAATGTTCTCAATTCCCAAGGGGGGAGGAGTCAAAAATAGCTCAGCGCTTTGGAAGCTGTTAGCACAAGGCCCTCTCTGGCATACTTGTTTTTTCAACATTCAATGAACAAAAAGGCTCACTGTTTCGACCACCAAGAGAAAGCCAAGTTTTCAGAAATGCAGTCACACTTCTGGCTGACGTCAGGACATTTTCCAACCTGGCTTTCACAGGCAGACGTCGGGGTGGTCTGCCCCACCTCCCACAGGCTTCTCGGTGCCAACAGTTGTGTTTGTAAACTTGAGCATAATCACGAAGCTTGTAGACTTGCGAAGCTTGTAGACTTGTCCAGGATGCTCTGTGATAGGGGAGACACAAAGGTGAGTTCAGAATCTTCTCTTGCTGAGGAAACACTGAATCTCACGATGGAACCGTCCATGTAAACAGATCCCTGAGTCCTTATGAAGAAGCAGAGCCAACCCAAGACTCCTGCCACAGAAATTCAAGATTGATTTATTTCCACTGGGCAGATTAAAATACACAGTGTTTTCATGGGGATGACTGGACTTCATAAATTTATCACTGCCTGGCCATGTGCAGCTTTTGATCCTTCCTGCCGGGCCGGGTTGGCCGGGTTGGAGCTGGGAGTGTTCAGTTGCCGCTGTGACGCGTGTGTCTCTATCCATCTTCCTACATGTTGAACTTGGCTGTCCCCATCAGAGACAGGAGGCAGTGCCAGCTCTTGAGGAAGGTGAGCTTTTTCTATTTTAAAGTAGAGCTGCCCAGGGCTCCCTCAGCCCAGACCACACAGCTCCAGCCTGAAAGGCAGGCTGGCTCCCGTGTTTGTCTTTCCCTCCATCCTTAGGGTGCATTCCTCTGGCTGTCCTGCCTAGTCAGGATCCCCTGCATTCCACCGTAGTCCATTAGTGTCCACTCCAAGAGGGCTCTCACTATGAGACGGAAGTACAGCTCAGCCTGGCTCATGTAATTCACCACAGTGCAATAGATACCCACAGGATTGCAAAGTGTTGGGACCAGGACCACAAAAGAAGACCACATTGCTGACTTTGAGTTGCTTGTAATTAGGAAGGAAGACAGGAAGCCCATCTTCAAAGTGTGCTGTGTATGAACAGAGACCTGGCCATGAAGTGGGTTGTGAACATTGACCCACTAGGTCACCGAGAGCTGTGGATGCTGAAAGGAACAGAATGATGGATTGTGGAGTACCTCCAAGCTGCACAGGGGTGTGGCTATGGGAAGATGACAGGCCAGCATCTCCCAGGAGAAAAGGAAAGAGTGAGTAAATGTTCCAGAGTGGTGACAAGACAGTAAAACAGAAGGAATTATCAGGCTGCAATGGGAAGGAAGCAGAAGATGGAACGAGAGACACTGACTGGCTGGATTGGGCAGCTTGCACTCCCCATGAACTTTAAAGAGGAATTATGATGCTATTCAGTTTTACTCAATTTTATATATGAGGAATCTTAGATTACACAAACACTGATTGCTGCTGCTTCTCCAGACAGTTCCCAGAATCAGCTCAAGTCCAGGCCTGTGGGGGTACCCAAAAGCCTTGTTCTTTCCCACTGGGTATCAGTTTCTAAGAACAGTCACATGACAGAGACTTTCTGATCATTGTAAGAGAGCTGAGGAGACAAAAGCTTGTTTTTTTTCTGAGCCGTGGAGGAACCAGAAATGATCTTGGTGTCAAGAAGTGGCCATAGGGGTCCGTAGGGACAGTCTTGGTGAGGCTTTGTCCAGTACAGTCTGGGATGCATGGTGGTATCAACGATGGGGGAGGGGCTGGGGAAGGATTGCCAAGATCTGGTGGGACCCAGGCAGAAGGGGTAACACAGCAATAAAAAGAGGAGGAGTCACAATAGAGTCAGAGCAACGGAGAGCAGGTGGGGAAGGAGTGGGAGAGATAGGCCACATTGCATTCAGGTAGGAACACTGGAACTCAGATTTAAATAAAGTTACAGTAGGTTGTTCAGCAATTAATTAGGTATTTTCAACAAGAATTCACCAGTTTCCCCACTCATCAGCGTTTTTACTGATTACCATTTGACTGCTGGACATCCTGGGACTAGTGGTATCAATCTGAATGGCAAATTGCCTCTGCTCCTTGATAGCTCATGATACCTTGGTAGAAACAGAAGGTAAATGTACAGTGTTAATGCCAGGCCACAGTGAACATCCCGGCAAACTGAACAAGGTAAACTGGGCAGTGGTGGCACACACCTTTAATCCCAGCACTCAGGAAGCAGAGACAGGCAGATCACTGTGAGTTCGAGACCAGCCTGGTCTACACAGAGAGTTCCAGGACAGGCTCCAAAGCTACAGAGAAACCCTGTCTTGAAAGACAAAAACAAAACCATTAAGCAAGGTAAGAGCCTGGAAATCAGAGAATGGCTTAAGGAATTTTCTGAGTAGAGCTGTTAATGAAAGAATCTGAGAAGGTGACATTAGAGACTTGAACAAGATGAGATAGGGGTAATCCAGACACCAGGTGACAAGCATAAGGTCCTGCGGCAGGACCAAGCTTGAGTAACCCAAGGACCATCAATAAAGGCCACCGGGCGAGAACAGGGTATACTCACAGACAGAAACCAAAGGGTCAGAGGCTTGAAAGATGCTGCATTTTGCTTTGCAACCAGGCTCAAATGATGACTTGCAAAAAACCCCTAATCTTTGCTACTTCGGAAAATGAAGGGCAGTGCACACATGCACACACATACATGAACAGGAAACTAACATTTAATCTCATTTGTAAACACCTATGTAAATCTTACAGATACAACTAAAAACATGATGGAATGTTTATGTCAGAACTGGAATGGTGGTTTAATATTGGCACATGTATGAATATGATCAGGTATGTGAATCAGATAAACAACATAGGTCAGCAAGATGGCTCAGTCATGAAACTGCTTGCCATCCATGCTTGATGACTGTATTCAATCACCAGAATTTACATGAAGGTGGAAAGAGAACCAACGCTCCAAAGTTGTCCTCTGACCTCCACACATACACCAAGGCACACACATGCGCACATACATACAACATGTAAACACACAACAATAATAACAATAATAAAGAAAAGTTTTTAAATAAATAACACTCGGTAAGCATCTCTAAAAGGTGCTGAGAACCAATCAACAAAATATTAGTGTTGACTTTAGGATGGAAAAGACTTACAATAAACATAATGTGATATTATTATAATAAAGATAATCTGTCTTAAAGCAACAGCACACACTTCTTTCCATGGAAATTCTGAACCACAACAATGCAAACAAAAAAAATGGCCTTTTGACCAATTCATGCTTGAATCCAGGTTTTAAAGCCACCAAGGGAAGATATATTGCTTCTAACTGGCACAAAACTCAAGAGCGCTCAAGTGACACCTCCATGGTTGCTGGGATTATGGTCGGCAACACCTTTGCCCCTGAAGTACCATTTGCTGCTGAATTTCTAGCACTTGAAAAACATTCAGGTCCTGTGCATGTGTCTCAGTTTTGCTTCTTGTTGCTGTGATAAGGACCATGAAAAAATGTAAAGGAAAGAGGGTCTGTTTCATTTCACAGTTCAAGGGATAGTCTGCCGTGGTGGGGAGGTCCTGATGGCAGGAATCTGGGGCAGCTGGTCACTCTGTATCCACAGTCAGGAAGCAGAGGGAGACTAAGGTTTGTGCCCAGTCTGCTTTGTATTTTTTTTTTATAGCCCAGGGAATGGTGCCAGCTACAGTGGCCAGACCTTGCTTCCTCAGTCTAATCAAGATAACCCTCCACAGGCATTCCCCAAGGCTCTTTACCTGGGTCACTCCAGATCTCACCAGGCTGACAACTGAGATTTTCCATGACAGTCTCTAATTCCATCTTTAGTCATAGTATTAAGATTTGCAGACAAACATGTATATTTTTTGGTATCATTTTTGCTATTTTCAACAGGGCAGCAATCTAAGTGTTGAGTGAGAAGAAGATAATGAGGTGAATTACGCTGGATTAGAGACTACAATGCAGTATTTGTCAATCTTGTTTTTAATTATTTTAATAACATAGATGAATGCTCATGGAACATCATGGAAAATGATTGAAATTAAATGCAGTGAGCATTTATACGGTTTATTTTTCAACTTTTATCAACTCTACCTGTAAAGAAAAAGACTGGAAAGGAAACACCCAAATGCTGTCCAAGATTATTCCTCTGGTGGGAGTGTGATGGTTAGGGTTAGCTGTAGATTATACAGTCTGTAATCACCTGGACAGAGTCTCAGTGAAGGATTGTCTAGATTAGGTTGGCCTCTGACAATGCCTGTGGAGTGTTATCTTAAATTCATTGAGATGGGAAGACCTGCCCACTGCAAGTGGCACCATTCCCTAGACAGGGCTCCTGGGCTGTGTGAGTGTAGAGAAAGGGCCGAATAGCAGCATTTATGCGTTAGTGGGTCCCTTCTTCCGACTTTGGACATTATCTGACCAGCTGTTTTCAGGCTCCATCCTTGGCTTCTGCACCACTGTCACCCAGAACTGTGATCTGAAACAAACGCTCTCTCCTGTAAGTGGCTTTTGTCATAGCATTGTGTTACAGCAGCAGGAAACAAGACATGGACAAAAGGGGTGAAACAGAGGCAACTTTGTGTTCAACCGTGACTTCATGTTCTAAGTGCTTCATAATGCATATTTTTCCTTTTACCTTTAAATAATAGTCATTTAGAGTAAAGGGGGCATTTTTTTATAATCAGGAGCCACTTCCAAATGGTGAGAAATTTCTCTGCACAGATAGTAGTGGATTACTCAGAATATCCCATAACTCCACTACGAAACCCACCCAAGGTCAAGCTAAGTAACCCACCTCCCAAAGCACTAGAAGATTCTATACTTGTCAGTTGGTTTATATTAGCCATGAATGGGGGAATACATGGGATGTTATCATATTTACAAAGGCCTTGCACTCAGTGAAGGGAAGCCCTTGCTGAGGACAGTTGCTGCTTTTTCCTACAATCAAGGTTACCCTGACTGAG
>LOEQ01014655.1:7419-17486 GCA_001685075.1 Bramus lutescens | reverse complement strand
AAGAGCTAGTTCCAGGACAAACTCCAAAGCTACAGAGAAACCCTGTCTCGAAAAAGAAAACAAGACAAAAACAAACACATACTCTCTTACCTCCCTATTTATTTGCACAATTGTATGGCAGTGTTTGATTTTTTTGGTATATATTTTCTTCAAATTTTTTTGAAACATAATGTTTTTAGTGATTATTTTGGAATTTCATACAATTCCCTCCACTCACACACACTCCTATTCCTCTCGGGTCCACACTTCAACCCTTGTGCTCCACGACATACACCAGAAAGAAAATACACCAAATCCAATTTTGTTTCCCATATACTCACTGGAGCATGGTCAAACATGCAGTGGCCAGCCCCCTAAGTATAACTAAGTTTATTCCTACCTTTCTTCCTGAAGCCAACAATTGTGAAGACCTACACTTCGGGTTCTACAAAGATTTAACCCATTTATTTAAATTCACTACTATTTTTAAGTGCCACAAACAAACCATTGCAGTGGATCTTGATTGATTTGTTGTTTGTGACTATATGGTTTGGACTATGAAGAAGTACATTGAACATGGAGTTCATCATTATGTACTGTTTGAGGTAGTTCATGTGTTTTCAGTTTGCTTTAACATTGTAACGTGAGTGTCTTTAAAATAAGATTTCAATAGTAAATTTTATTTGCTACTTATGTGTAATTTACCAGAGCATCTTTACCTTGATGATTTATTAAAAGAAACAAAAACTCCCATGTATATGAAGAAATATGGGTATGATGAAATATCTATTTCTAAAAGGCAAACACAAGATTTGCTTACTCAGAAAATTAGCAGTATTGACAGAGGATTCTTTTTATTTCATGAAATTTGAGTTTCTTAATATAATAATCACTCTACTTTCTTCATCAAAAAGAAAGTTTTGAATGCTGTTTCCTCTAATTGGTACTGCATGAAGCTTTATGCTTAGCTCTCTTATAACTGAAATACATTAATCATACACTTATGTTGTTTTTCACTTACTGTAACAGAGTGCTGATATGAAATGCAAGGGAAATAGTCCAACATATAATGAACACTGCCAGAAAGTTGAGAAATGCACTTCACTCTCTGCTACCAAATGCTGAGGCCATAGACCATCTACCAGTCATAACATGACTTCATTTGATTTTATTAGATGTTTTTCCTAAAAGGTCATAAGGAAAATATTCATAAATATCCTCTTTCCAATAAGCAAACTGAAGTACTATGTTGGGAATTTAAATGATAAAAAGTAATATATTTAAAGAGAAACCTACCTTTATAAAGGCAAAGTGATTTTATTGTATTATTTTATAAGATCAAGATATACATAAAAGAAGTACAAGTATGCAAATAAACCTAGAAATATAGAAGTAACAACTGATTTGAGCAAATAATCATATATATATAATATTGTGAGTCAATGTCAGATAAATATAAGACAAAAATGCCCATTTGATGCATTTAGAAATGCATAGCTTTATCAGTTAGTTAGTTATCTATGAAAAGACCCATCATTCCTACAGAAGAATATTTCCATCTGGTTTCTGCATATTCTTGCTTCCAGTTGAGAGGTAAATACATGATTAATTGCCATTCATGAATTGTGACTGGGCTTGATTACGTATCCTTGTAGTAAAAAAATAGGAAGGGGAACATTTCTTTGTGGAATACTGAATGTCAAAAAGTAGAGAATTATATATTTAAGGATGTAATGTGAATGGCATGGCATAAAATGATGATGAAGATATTTCATTTTTATACTTTTTAATTTTATATATTCATCTCTTAATCAATAAATCATGAATGTAGCTTCCCCTCCCACAGTCCTCCCAATCCCCTTACCTACCCTCTTCCCCAAATGCACTCCCCATCCCTGCCCCCCTAAAAGAAGAGGCACCTCAGGGACATCAAACAAACACAACACAAGATATAATAAAACTAGGCACAAACACTCACATCAAGGAAACCCAGAAGGAGGAAAAGTGTCCCAAGAGCAGACAAAGAGTCAGAGATATTCTTACTTCCACTATTAGGAATCCTAACAAAACACAAAGCCAATAACCATAATCTATATTCAGAGAACTTATCACAAATACATGCAGGCTTCATAATTGCGGTTTCAGACTCTGTGAGCCACCATGATCACTGCTTAGTTTCTCCTTGTGTATTCAACCTCTCTGGCTCTCACAGTTCCTCCTCACCCTCTTCCTCAGAGTTCCCTGAGTCCCAGGGGAGAGACCCTACAGAAACCTCAAAACTGGTCTTTCTAGGTCAAATGCTTGACTGTGGGTCTCAGGATGTACTCCAATCAACCTCTCTGAAGATGACTGGAGTAAGCACTGATCTATGAGTGTAGCAGAAAGCAGAATATCAATAGGAATCAATTCATTGAGTTTTTTTTTTTTGGAAAGGTGATGTTTGGTACTGTTTTAGGTTTCTGGGCTATCCATCCTCCAGTTTATTTTTATCCAGGCAGTGTGTCTTGCCTGGGCTCCTCTTGAGGTGTGTGCCTCAAAATAAACCAGTCATTGGTTGGCCACTCCGACAAGTTCTGAGCCATGATATAAAGAAATCTGGCATTTCCAGTTGGGTTTGAAAAAACAAAGAACTTATAGGAACACTAGTTAAATCTGAATTAGCTTAGGTTAGGTGTTAGTAGTATGCCAATACTGGTCTCTTGGTTTGGACAATTGAATCTCAGTTGCGAAAGCTAATATCATTACAGAAAACTGAAACCTGAGAGGAGGAAAATAAAATTGATATAGATCCCCACACCTTGGTTCCATTTCTGATAGTGTAATATTTCTCAGAAGAAAAAGGGATATAAAATGACAAGGATCTAATCTTTTTCGATTAACATGAGTTTCAACCACTAGCATTTTTTGTCATTTATAAAAATGAGAAATCCTGCATGTTTTCATATTTCCTTCCCTTGCTTCTATTGTATTTATGGGTTTTTTTCAGTCATAAGTTACATAAAAGTTGGAAAGATAACACATTGGGTAATGTTCCTTCCTCAGAAACTTGGGGATATGACTTCAGAATCCCAATAGCACATAACAAGTTAAGTACAACAATATGTGTATCTAACCCCAGCACTGGGAGGAATGGAGATAGGTGGATTCCTGGAGTTCACTGGCCAGATGTTCTGGCTGACTCAAGAGTGCTGGTGAGAGATACTGTCCATGAACTAAGGCTAGTAAGTAATTGAGCAAGGCACTCACTGTCAATGTGTGGCCTCCATAGGTGTACATATGTACACAGGCACAGGTTCATGTGAACATTCACACCACACTCACTCAAACACATGAGCAGCACAGAGAGAGAGAGAGAGAGAGAAGAGAGAGTCAAAGTACATTTTTATTAGCCTTTAATGATTTATTTAGAATTGACAAATGACCACTTTGCCAGTTTTTTCATTTTTCAGATGGTGAATATAATAAAATTGTCCCAGACATTATTTCACTTTGATTTAATTAACAGAATATCATGAAATCATGAATAATGTATATATGTGTGTGTGTTGTGCTTGTGTGTTCTCATAATGCAAATTAATAAAATTGATAAATTTAATATCTGGACGATGAAGTGTTTCCATCAACCAAAGCATTAATTATCATTTAAGTTGGGAATGAAATGCTAGGGGATAATATTCGAACAAAAATCAATTAGTGAAATAGATCCACATGCAGAGTACTGTAAGGAAATAATTTTCCTCAGTGTTTCAGGAAAGTTATGTTGTGCATTTGAACCAAAAACCTAAGATATGTGGAAGAGCAAATAAACTCTTTGCTCCAGTTGTCATATGTACGAAAATTATTCAGCAGAAATGCTTGAAATGATGAGATTCTGAGATAGCTTGTTTGGAGCCAGACTCTTTGGTGTACTTCCATTATGTTTCCAGATTCATGGTGCTGTTATGAACACACGATTACAATTTCATATAACTAGATATAGTAGATGTTTAAGAGCGGCAGAATTGAATTCAATACTCAATTGATAGTCTCTCAGAAAGAAAAGAAAATGTACATGAAAATGAGTACCAAGTGTCCACATAAGGGGAAAAAATCCTATTTACTTTGTTCAAATCATAGTTGAAAGCCTGTTCCTAGTCAACTAGACTTTGATTTCTTTCTCTCTCTTCCTCTCCCTCTCTCTCTCTCTCTGTCTCTCTCAATATGAAGCCTACGTTGGCTTCCCAAACTCATTTTACAGCCTAGGAATAATTATTGTATGGAAACTTGAACTTCTGATCCTCTTGCCTATAATCTCCAGAATTCTGGTTACAGGTTCATGCTACCACATCCAGTTTCTCTGGTGCTAGCTAGTGATGGAACCTGGAATGTTATTCATACTAGGAAATTACTCTATCAACTGAAATACATTCCAGGCCAACATCTCATGTTTTTAAAGGAAAATGAAAAACATACTTTGCAAAATACAGCATCAAATCTGACCTACTGAAATTTCTAACTCATACAAGACTATGGTCACAAGCTTGAACACTCATTTTGATAAATTACCAATTTATTGAAGTGAAGGAATACAAATAAACCATGTGTGGTGGGGAAATTAAAAAGGAAAGCAAACAATGAAATGTATCTCTTTGTCAAGCAGAGGATATTTATAGTTCTTGCCAAAATGTCTTCCAAAAGTTTTCCAATTTTCTGGATGAATTTTTGATTAAAAGTTATAAAATAAATGAAGATCACATTACAGCCTACTCTGTTTTGAACCAACCCTCCTGGCCTATTTTCCTTGCATATGAATTTTTAAAAAAGAGGTTTATGATTTGAACAAGAACACATACCCATAAAATTTCCAGTAACTTAAGCTTGTTGTCTATCAAAACTAATGTCTAACAGATCTCTTTATAGTCCTCTGTGTGAATAATAGAAGAAAATCTAAATAAATAAAGCTGTTCAAATGTCTAGTTTTATACTTATACTCCCCTCTATCTCAAATATGTATGTGAATATATATTCAAATTATAGCTAAAAATCTGTTACTAAACTCCTAAGCTCCCTCTGATTTTATTCTTTGTTTCTTCCTTGAGATTTGAAATACAGTCTGGCTTCTGGAAGTCACTATGCAGCCCAAAAATGATCTTAATATTGCATATAAACTTGAAATTCTGATCATCCTGCCTGATTATATGTGTGTATACATACATACATACATACATATATATGATATATTTAAACATGTGATACCATATATATATATGTATGTGTATATATATATATATACACACTGTACTTTCATCTGCTCACCACCCTAACAGCTTTATAAATTAAATATAATAAAATCAAACAGCACAGCTGAGCTCCTTAACTAGACGCTACTTTCTTACTACCTTCCCTGCCAGAGAAGGGTAATCACCCATCATGTTCAATGTTTTTCTGAAATACAGCACACCTATCATCTCTCCAGGAAGTCCACTCTTGTTAAATATTCGTACTTGACACACACAACTTTATAACACATATTATGTACATCTAAGCATGGTTACATGAATTTATTTTTCTTTATAAAGCTGAGTGATAGACTCCATGACTCTGCTATTGAACTGGTTTTTCTACTGTGTACAGCTGATGAAATTGCATGGATGCAGTCACTGACCATTAGTGGTTTATTAATAAATTACACTTATAGTAGAAAATACACTCATATCTGCTTACTGGTGCCTTATTTGCAAAGAGGAAATGGTCATTTCCTGAAATTATATATCAAGCACCATGATTACTTCCTATCTAACACACTACAACATGTTTTACTTTCTGGAATGTTTGCAGATATGCAATTGCTGCATCTGAAATTCTAGGATGAAATACCATTGCCCATTTTGCTGAGCATGTTGTCTGTAGAATGTTTTCAAGTTGTGGTTTCAAAGCATCAAGGGGGAGTACGCGTTTTTACTTAGACTTTTTTTCACCATTAATGACCTATGACTACTCAGTCAGTTAAAGATATAATCATTTAACATTAATGATAACTTAATAAATGATGTCATATCAGGATAGGATCTTCCCTTTGTCCATACTGTCAGAATGCAAGTGAGCAACAGAATGTAGATAGGTGTATCAGAAACAGGCACATGCAGGCCTCTGAGAGGACCAGAAGGGGCAAAGTTTATTGTTTTATCACATGCTGCAAACTTCATTATTTCTGCAATAAAATCTACAGACATAATGAAATTTAATTGAACATATAAAGGTGATTGTGTACTTTGATGGCACTTCATAAATGGTCACAGTGAGGAACCAAAGAGAAAATATACAAAACTTAGAAATATGTAGATATTTATATAAATACACACATATATTTATGTGGAACTGGAAAGTACTGAGAAGAAAGAGTATGATCAAAGAGTTGACATAATGATGAATTGGAAATGCCTCTCATGTTGTATACTCTTAATAAATGAGTAGATATGTATACTTTTTGATTAAGAGAGTGAAATAATAAAATCAAAGATGCTATTCAGTTATCAATTTCATAACTAATATATTTAAAGAAAATGTATCTTGATCAATGTTGGATTAATTAGTTCAAAATCAATCCTAAAAATGCAATTAAACATCAAGTTTCAAATTAAGATATTTTATATTTTATGAATAATAGAATAACTTTCAGTTTAAATTTGTGTGCTGATATTATACAAATATCTATATAAGATTTTTTTCTCTTTAAATATATGTTTTGGTAAAGTGTAAAATAAAAAATACAGCTAAATTCTGAGTGTGGTCAATGGTGTAGGCTATTCATTTTGAGAAGCAAATAAGTTAAGAAATTAGTAATGATATCTGATAACTAAAGAATCAGCTCTTTTCCATGTTTTAAAAACAAATGGGTCATTTTAATTAACTGATTATTATTTGAGAAGAGTTTATCTAACAATTAAACTTATAAATCACATTCACCATAGATGTTTTCTAGGTATACATGTACTATTCTCCACTCCAGAAATCATTTACTATCGGTTTGTTCCAGGAAAAATTTGAATCCTCCAAGGCTCCCATTGAGTTTATATTAAGAGTCAGCAGATGGAGAAATGGCAGAAGAGTGTGCAATGAGACAAGACAGCAATGTCATTGTATAATTGATTCTACAATGTCCTGCAAAAAAAAAATAGATGCATGATGCAGTGCTCTAAAAAGCTTGAAAAAGAAGATTCTTTCTCCTAAAATGTGAAATATTGGTACCATATTAATTAAAATACAGCTTCTAAAAATATGATTCTCCATATTGATTGGCTTCTATATGAAGACCACATTCTCAGTTTTAGTGAATTGCTACCCTGTTTGCTACATCTTCTGGGCATCTGAGAGTATAATGAAATTTTCAGAAAGGCAAAGCTAATAAATAAAGAAGGTTGAATTTTTGTCAGCTTGTTGTTAGAATTAAACATGAAGGCGAGTTATGTCCCAAAATGTTTCAAAATTGGTAATTAATAATGTAAACAGAGGGTAGTATGTTGATATGAATTTCGAAAGATAATAAAGTAAGAATGAGTAACGAAACAGAATTGCTGTGCCCATCACCACACCCTTTCCATTCTCACCTCATGAAAAAGCAGTCTTTGCAAACTTATCTTTTTTCATCAAATAACAGTTTTCAAATCTCATAAAACAGATCCTTAATTACACTCGAATACACAAAAGTGACCATATACAGATTCATGAATTACAACACTATCCTCATCTGTATATAATTCTGTTGTCAACTCTAGTAATTTTAACCTCTCACAGTACCTATTGTCAATATTAAACATCTGAAAAATAGGCATTAGGTGATTAGTTATACAAGCAATTTGCTTCATTGCTTAGATGATATGCAGTTAAAATAATACATTCACAAAGGACAATACCAAGTCAAGTTAGTGAATTTCTAATGATTGGCTAGTCAGTAATAAGATGCTAGTTAAGAAAACAATTTTAGGGTAGTGACTTTCAATCAAATTCAAGGTATAAAACTGTATTTCACCTGAACATTCTTTAAATTTCTACATATTCTGTTAGACAGTGAAGGTCCAGACAATGGTGAAGGCAATAAATAATATTTTAAAAGTAAGAGTCCTGTTGGGCAATATTCTGGTGCTCAAACCACCCTACCACCACCACCACCACTTGCTACAGAAAACAACTAATGATGTCAGGACAAGATCTTTCTATAACTTCCTCTGGAGGAATAGAAAAGATTACTGTAGTGTCATGCAAGATTTTGATCAATATTGGACCTTCTGTAAGTATTTAGGTCATTTTACCGTGTTTGCTGGTTGATTCTGTCATTATTTAATGACTATGGTCCTCTGTAACTTTATTCCAAAATCCTAGTTTTGAAGACAATTGATTAAGGTAATAATTTCTTGCCCATTATTAAACTCAAAGCATTTGATTATCCACTTACANATACACAATAGTCTTTATATAAAGATGAAAACAATATTAGTAAAATGCTTGATGCTTTTCCTGTGGAAGATGCTGTGTTGCATGCATTTCATTGACTTTGTTTCTATTTTGAGACGTGGAGCTACTGAGGAAAGACCAAGACCCTGTTTCCTAAAGGAAATTAATTCTTACTCATTACTGACCTGTTAATAAAGAACAAGAAGCAAAAATAGAAGTGAAAGGTGAACCATAGCACATTTTTTCTTTGACTACAAGAACTTCACTTTTTTTTACTTTCAGTGATCAAAGTCTGTACCCTGTAGAATTATGACTTGCATGTCACCTTTTGAAAGTGGGTCAGACAATCAATGTAGCACTGTTAACCCTTCCAGCACCCTTCAATTGTCTAGTGTCACTATGACCATGAGCTCTTTAATTTTCAGGTTAGATTACTTCCAGAAAACTCTTGAAGAAATTGATTTCTGACTGTACGCGGCTTATACTATGCATGGTATGTACAATGGATACTACAGTAATCTGAGGAGTTTGGATTTAAAATCAGCTCCAAATTGCCAGATATGGAGTTTTAGGATAAAAATGTTTTTATCATTTAGTGGATTTTTATAATATCTCTTTTATATTTCTCAGAATTCTATCTAACTAAGATTAATAAATTGAGATGATTATTTTGGAGTTTGGTTTTAACAGGTGATCTTCATTTCCCCCTCAATTTCATAAATTTTCTTCTTAGGCATTATATTATGTTTTTGTATAACTAGATCTGGCTATGTATTTCCTAAAAATAGGATTCAAGATTATGAAAAACATCTAGGAATTTTAATTATTTAGTACTAAGTCATGTATCACTCTGATAGATTTTTTTACAGTAATGTTTTAGTTAAAATGTAATTTCTTCCTTTGATAGTTTCTAATATTGAACTTAAAGCAAATTTAATTTTAGCCCATATCTGAAAACATAAACAGCAACTTGGGCTTGTGTAGTGTTTGGGGTTGTCAAAGAGTCACTCACTGCCCTTGAGAAAATTTTGTTCACATTGAAAATTAGAATATTATTTTGAATGGCACCTGAAATCTGTGGTACTATATATTTATTGTCTTTTAAAAGTGTACCTTTTGTGTTTTCTGATGGTCTGAGAATTAAAATCCCCAAATTCACTAACAATAACATATAACATATTCATACTATATATAACATAGTATATTCAAATTGAGTACAGAGCAAGTATTCTTTCATTGGTGTCTTGTATAAATACAAGATGAAGCATACAACTTTGAGAAAAATATCCTAGATACATGACTGAAAAATCAAAAAAAGTCACTGACAGCCTTGAATATTATTCTGGTCAAATAATAGAGTCCAAGAAATAGTTAAATACTGTATAATAAATGCACATGTAAAACTCATATCGACCAAGTATAAAACTGAAGACAAATGGATTATCAAAGCATAGGCAGTGGTAGAACTCTTGAGAGAAAGTAAGAACACAAAAAGATGAGTCAGGCCACAAGAAGGATGACTCAAGATAAATATAGTTGTTTATAAACACATTAAGGTTCCAAGGTGAGGAGGCCAAAGCAAGAGAACTGACCAGACTACTCTGAGCTACAGAATACAATCATACTATAACGTATTTGTGGTGTATGTGTGTGTGTGT
>LOEQ01014654.1:0-17487 GCA_001685075.1 Bramus lutescens | reverse complement strand
AGCTTTTTTCCATATTAACCTCTGTTAGCATTGGAATAAGGGTACTTGCTCGTCAATGAACAGCTTTATAATACACAAAAGACTGCCAAAGACGAACTAAACTAAGGTTAGGGTAGGAGAATAGACCAAGTAACTCTGGGAAAGGCACAACAGAAACTCAACAAGGGACAGCCTTTTCAACAACAACACGAGAATAGAAAAGTCAACTTCAATCCAAGCCACATATGCTATGCAAAGTTACTAGCTCAAAATGAACCAGACTTAGATGTAAACAAGAACGCCCAGAGACATGAACATGGAAGAGAGGCTCGTGAGAAAGGGGAATAATGCGGGACAAGAGACGGTGAATATGATAAAAATACAGTATGTACATGCGTGAATAAAAACATTTAAAAAGGAAAGAAATCTTCAGGGTCTTCAGGGATGCAGTTATTCAACTTGATTCAAAGTGTAAAACTCAGAAAACGTGGTAAGCTGATTGTGGTAGCGTCGTGAATGTAATTGGCCCTAATAATCTCATAGGGTGGTGGCACTGTTAGGGTGGCTTTGTTGGGGTGGGTATGGCCTTGGAGGAAGTGTGTCACTGTGGGGCAGACTTTGAGTTTCCTATGCTCAGGATACTTCCCAGGGAGTCAGTGGACTTCCTGATCCCTTTTGGTCATGACGTATCCTGCACCACATCTGCCTGCATGCTGCCATACTCCCTGCCATGATAATGAACTGAATCCCTGAACTTTAAGCAAGTCACTCTAATTAGATGTTTCCTTTATAGAAGTTGCTGTGGTTATGGTGTCTCTTCACAGCAATAAAAACAAAACTAAGACACCGATTCACCTAAATTGAAATCTTTGTTCTGTAAAAGACACAGCAAAGAGGATGCAAAACCAGACCACAGACCAGGAGAAATACTTTCAAGGCACAGGTCAAAGGCCCAACACCTATAGTTTACACAAAGCTTTCAAAGCTCAGGTGCAGAAACACAACTAGACAAAATGGACAGGAAGAGAGATAAGACCGCAGAGGTGGAAAATCAGCACGGGGAAAGACTGACCAGCACTGTCGGGATAAGTGGATTCAAACCACACTTATCAGCGCACATCCCAAGGACCAGAATGACAACAGTGATGTCAAATCATGAAGCAGGCCACACAGGCACTGCTGTGGGAATGTAAGAAGGTGCAGAGGCCCTTCGGAGAGCTGCTTGGCAATTTCTTTACAAACTAAATTTCCTGGCTGGGGATGGAGCTTAGCTGGTAGAGAGCTTGCCTGGCATAGCCATACACTTATAATGGCCCCAACAGGAAAGCATCCAAATGTTCTTTGGTGGGTGAACAGATAAGCTGGTAAATCTATACTACTGAATACCACTGGGGAGATAAGGACTAACTATTACAGGCTGAGCACACTTAATCCAAAATCTAAAACTTTTTAAGTACTAACACAGCACCATAGGTAGAAAATTTCCCAAGACCTTTAACATTCAGCTCCAGTTAAAACTTAAAATGGTGGGCAACGTTGCGTCAGACCATGTGTGCTAATGCAAGTGAATATCAGATCGCAGCTTCCGTCCCATCCCCAAGATACTTTGTTTACATGTAAATATTAAAAAAAAAAACTAACTATAAGACACTTTTGGTTCTAAGCATTTCAGAAAAGGATGACTCAAGCTTTAATATGTGCAACAATTTGTATCAGTATTAAGAAAATTATGCCGAGTAAAAAAGAAACTTTAAAAGGCTACAAGTTATTTGACTCTATTTCTATAGCATACTGTTTTGATTTAATTTCCCTAACATTATTAAGATAGCAAATTACAGAAATGAAGGCCACAGTGGTGCCAGTCTGAGTTATGCAGGGCTTGGGGTGAAGCAGATGGAGCTGCATGGGACACCGTGTGAAAGCTCCATGAGGATGAAGAGAGGTCTCTAGCTGGCCTGTGTCCACACTACCACTCGGTAAGTGACTGTCTTACCATTTTCGTGACATGGGGCAAGGCAGGACACTGAGCAGAGGGTACAATGTAACTCTATTACTTCCCGTGATATGAAGTTACGGCTACACAAGAACAGAGTTAAAACACCAAGAGACAGAGATGCGGAAGGGCTCACCCGAAGCCCCAGCCATCTATTGCGCTGGTGAACACCACATTGCCCTGCTCGGGGGAGAAGTACAGCTGAGAGTCGTCGGCGTCCTCCAAGCCAGTGCTCCAGTCGTACACTTGATCGCCTTGTTCGGAATGGGTCTTCACCTGGGATTCTGTCTCTCTCTCTGCTCTTTCTTCTAGGACTTTAGAAGTAAAAAGAGTTCCTGTAAGTGCGTTAATCTAGGAGAGATGGCGAAATGGCAAAGTGTCATTCATGTGCTTAGGACACGTGTGGGCGGGAACACGCTGCCTAACGGTGACTAAGGCTAGAGCCACTGTCAGAGCTTGGGTCACTGCAGCTGACATTACAATCAACAAATAACTTACACGTATTAACTGTTCTTTCAAATTCCAACAAACCGAAGGCTTCTAATATGGCTTTTGAAGGGCCGTCTGCAGGGATTATTTTAGTCCTGGGAGGTTTCGCTAAGAACTCATCCCAGCACTGTTCATCCCTCTTTCCAGTGTCTAGTCTCGAGCGAGTGATCTTCCTACCTCGGAGTGCAAGATGAAGCCCACTACTCAGTCCCGACCAGTCCCCATCTCCTAACTTACGCTCTGCTTACATCTACAAAGGCTGCCCCTCTTCTCTTGCCGCTCACTGTGGCGAGCAAGCTTCACTCTTCACGGTGTTTCTGCCAGGTAGGCAACGCCTAGAGCTCTTCCTACTGTGCAGGGAGCCAGACTGGGCACCCAGTCCTCTCAATGCCCTACACTTGTCTTTCCTTCCTTAGCAAAGAAACGTATCCATGGTGCTCTTCAAGACGCCTAGATTCCTCTGCACGACATAAGCCTTGCAATGCAAGGCTTACGTTTTTTTTTTTCCTTTTATTTCTGCCAGGTCCCATTTGGTATCAATTTGCATCATGCTCTCTCAAATCTTAAGCTATAGCACACAATTTCCTTGATGGAAACACTGCCCATGCCTTCTCTGTCTTGGTGACTGTGCACACTTGTTTTGTCTCCTGTGAATGTTCTTCCTCTCACTTTCAACTTGGCAAACATTCATTGTTCCTCCATCTCACGGTCTCACTGAGACTGTCTTCTCTTTTCTGGCTCAGACTGGGTTGAGCAGCTGTGTTCTGTGCTCTGAAATCACATGGGAGTGCCTGGTTGCTCTCAAATGTCTCAAGTGTCTGTGTCACTCACTACACTGGGAGTGCTTTGAAAACAGGCACTCTGATGTGCCCATCCTATACATTCTACACACTGATATCATCCCTCACATACGACGGACACTTGGCACTGCATATATCTACACAGATGTTTGCTAAATAATCAATGCCTAAATAAACTTTCATCTAAAAACAAAAATACCATAAAAATATATCACTTCACTTATAAAACAAAACAAAAAACCAAAAAGCAGAAATTTTCAACATGAGAGCCTACCGTCCAAGTCTGACACTGATAGGTTCTGAGAAACAGAAGCAACTCCCAAGAGCACACCAGCTCTGCCCCTCTGCACAGTTGGTGAATCCAATAGACAGGAATCTTACGTGATAAACTTTCAAATAAATGTATTTCTCCTAATACCCCCTCATATTGCACACTGCCTTACAGCCTTTCAGCCCGATTTTAAAGTACTAAAGAATACTATACCTGTTCTAAAATATTCTTGAGGTGAGAGTAGGCCTCTTGGGGGGTGAATTTTAGCTCCACTATCAAGCGATCTATCTTATTAATCACTAAAACAGGACGGATGTTCTCAAGCCAGGCTTGTCGCAGAACTGCCTGTGTCTGATAAAAACAAAGCAAAAAAACACTCATGATCTGCAAAGACTAAGGCACATTAGAAAATCTCAATAACACATTCTCAGGCTGCATTATAACCACCCAGACTAAACTACACATACATACATGTTTACCAGGCGCTCTGCAAACACACACACACACACACACACTTAAAGGATCATAGAACAAATGCCTACCATAACATATAGACAGGCGACAAGTACAACAGTCCCAGAAGGGACCCACCCCCGCTTAATCCTACAGCCTTCCACGTGACCACTATTCTACTATCCTATTTGGTTGTCTTCACGTCACCCACTCTGTCAGATGCCACGAACACTGCACAGGATAAGGTTGTACTTCTCAAGTTGAGCCCCCTGTGGCCTCAGGGAAACATGCGCAGAGGCTGTATAATTAGATCACATCTTCCTGGAATATTAAACTTCCTCCATTAAAAAAATTAAACCTTTTAATTTTTTGTAAGCATTAAAGCAAAACATACATACTAAGGAAAATTCTAAACTGACTTTGGATTTTGGGTTTCTGTTTGCTTGTTTTGTAAGATGAGAGGCAAGTTTAAAAAAACTGCTATGAGAAATGAATGAGCCTTTCTGAATTTTACTCGCCACAGTTACTCGCTGACTCTGGCCTTACTGGAAAATTCTTGCAACTTTGCTAAGAATAGAAACACTGGATTAAGGAGGTAGAAAAACAGTAGAAAAATGTCTTAAGTAGGAAGGATGTGTGTGCACATTCGTGCACACATTCTGAGACTCCAGCAGAAGACAACTGTCCTGTCTAGGAAGAACTAGCTCCATACCATGCTACCAACAGCCTTCTATGCCTTGAAAACTTTTCCCATTGGAGCAGAGCCTCCAGGTCCCTCTCAAACCTAACATTTTCCCACTTTTGCTTTTAGATATCACAGATGCATTTATCAAAGAGTGGTCGCTATCTCTTATGACCTCGTTAAGATACTGGGGATAAACTTCATCAAAGATTGGAACGTTGTCAGATGTGAGCTATAAAGCCCACTGTCTACTGATGGCACAGAGCAATCAGCAGGGCCATCTCCTCTCCACCCTCCTCAGCCAAACAGAAGACCATTTCGGACCATAGGCCTCACCTGTGGACAGACCCCCTCCACAGCATCCACTACAATGATGCACCCATCACAGATCCGAACCGCTGTTGATACTTCGGAGGAGAAATCCACGTGGCCAGGGGAGTCTATCAGATTTATCAGGTATTCCTCATTACCTGAAATAAAAATTGAAGACACATTTTCAGCTGTGCGGGCAAGCAAGCGTACTCCTGCAAGCTTGGAAAGACAGAGCAAAGCTCCAGGAGCCAAAGCTTCAGTCGGTTGTTATCGTTCCAACTTTACCACTGCACACATGGAATCAAACAGCCTCCCCAGCGAACACTGAAGAACTTCATCAGGAGCTTAGTGTGTATCTACTACTGTGTTAGACACGTTTAACACACCCAACACATACTGGATTATTAAATTATCTATGAGATAAATCGCTCTATTATTCTATACATTAGTTAGTTGAGATGGAAAGAAACAAATGCTTAAGGGCTCAGAGGTAAAAGCTCTTCAAAGGGGCCTCAGATGACTATTTAAAACAGGAAGTGGTTACCGAATTCAAACTCCTATGCTTTCTCAAGGAGCTGTGTTTGAAACTGTAAGAACAACAGTGAGACTCAAATCTAAACTGCACAAAACTGTGAGGAGCAGACATTATGTGCCAGGTAGTGCAGGCTCTACCTCCTTTAATATCCCCAACAAACATACACTCACAGTGTGGGGGACACATCGACTGTATCTGTCTGGTTTGAGCACTAAAATTCACACAGCCCACCAAAGTCCCAGGCACACCAGGACAACTGGTCATCAACACATACAGAGATTTAACAGTGGCACAATTCAACAAGCCATGTGACTAATAACCGTACTGAAGAATACTGCATTTAACCCCCATCATGGCCAAATCTGATACAATTTTAAAGTCAAATCAATTACTCAAATGCTCTGATGTAAATACTTTACTTTTGCTCCTCCCCTTCACTTTGTGCTTATTAACTGCAACCTTAAGAGAATTACTACAGGCTAAATGGTACAATCTACAGACCATATAAAGACTTTTACTGGGATATAATCCCAACAACTTAATGTGGGGTGACAAGATAAAGTACCACGGCAGTACCACAGCCAGAGCTAACATCTGTGACTCGCTTATTTGTGCCTGTCATTGTTCTACGTCTATAATGCTCTTGTCAGCCCTCGACAGTAGACGCCCCTTTTCACAGAGATGGATGCAGGAGCACCTACAAATACCTATCTCTAGCACATCTAGCTAGAACCTCACTCTGAGCCTCACAATCAAAATGGCCGAGGCAGCCAGGTAGGGTGGCACATCCCTATAACTTGGGAGGCTGAGGCAAGAGGATCTCAAGTTGAAGGTCTGGAGGGCTAAACCCTGACTAAATGAACAAATCGGAGCTGAGAGTTGTAAAAACCATTCCGTTTTAGAGATCATAACTTCAACCACTAAATCGGGCAGCACACTGCCCTTCCACATGCCAAGGATCCACTAAGAGGAAGCTTAGCCCTTCACTGCATGAACATCCTAAAGCCCTCAAAAGTGAGAAAGTCATCCAAGGTCATACTCTTGTAGCTATCGGTCTGCTTGTCTGTGTCCTAGACTGTACTTTGCAGGTAGGGAACTAGACACACTTGTTTCCAGTTGCCAATCTCCAGACTCTTAGAATGTGAGCATTCTTTCAGCTTCTTCAGAGATTCTAACGTGAATTACACAGCACCCTCGGGCCACCTCTGCCCTTACCCTTCAGTGGGGCTCCAGACCTTCCAGCAACTCTGAGAGAAACACCCACCTAGTTATGTCTGTCTAATCATGCATCCAATTCCAGACCTTGGGAAGTTCACTCAAGGGGAGCAGACTCGGGGCTAAGATGGCACAGAAAGCTAGTGACACGCCAAGTGCTTTATTAGAAGAAGCTACACTCTGAAAAACAGGAGTACATGAACACATAAATTAAGGCAGTACAGGGAGTCTTGCAGCACACAGCACACAAAGACGTTAAATGTCCAAAGATGGCCCGGAATAAAACAGTGTGTCAGTCTGCTGAAGTTGAAGGTTCTCTAATGTACTAAATGGTGAGGAGACAGCGCTGCAGCCAGTTAACAGCCACAGGCAGGGCTGTGCTGAGAGCCAGGCCTTCCAGCTCCGCTTCTGATGCCTTTGCCATCCTAACCGTTCCAAAGTAACTTCAACCTGAGTTTTGTAGGCAGGGGAAAAGAAGACCTATATCCTTTAAAGAGTAGTTCACACATGCAGCTCCTCTGTCAGCACCTACTCAGAGCTGTTTCTCAAACACCTATCTGTTATGTCTTCTGCTAATGTGTGGATGAGGGTCAATTTAAAAAAAAAACACGTAAAAATGTTATAGACTTACACACAGACACACATAATATGAAAGACCAGTCCTAATGTGGCGCAGGCTGGCCTTGAACACGCTACATAGCCACGGACAGGCTTGAACTTCTGATCATCTTGCCCCATCTGAGTGCTAAGATTTATAGGCACACACAAACACACCAACACATGGTGCTGAAGAACGAGCCCAGGGTCTTGTGTATGTTAGTAAGTATTCTACCAACAAAGCTTTATTCCCAGCCCCTTTTGCTTACTGATTTTTTTTTTGAGAAGTTTTTTGTTTTGTTTTGTTTTGAGACAATTTCTCTGTAGCTTTGGAGCCTGTCCTGGAACTCACTCTGCAGACCAGGCTGGCCTCAAGCTCAGAGATCCACCTGCCTCTTCCTCCCAAGTGCTGGGATTAAAAGTGTGCCCCACCACTACCACCTGGTGAGAATTAATTTTTATGAGAATTATGAATTAGAAGTTTTGTGTGTATGCTGAATCATCTTCCCAATCTGTAACAGAATCCTTCCTCCTCAGCTCTCTGATGCTGCTGGAGCAAGTGTCAAAGAGAGGGGAGGGTGGTCGGGACTTTCCAATTTCTAACAGTGATCCCTACTGTAGCATTCAGGGACAGACACCTTGCTACCTTCTTGCCCGGCATTCTGAACAAATCTTCTCATGTCAGGGGACTAATCTAATAAGCCAAGCAACAACTTAAAAAGACAGACTTTTTTTTTTTCTGTAGCCGGCAATTGAGAAAAGGAAAATCAAACAACATGAAGTCAATTATGGTAGAAATCTCTCAATTTCTGCTAATGGAGTAGCAGGAAAACACTGTCACAGCCTTCACTTTAAGATGGTATGGGCAATTGTTCCGGCAGTACCAAGTTGTCACCAGCACCTGGCTAAAGCTCTCCTGTAAACAACGTTTTACAAGGTATTCAGCCGTCTGCTTCCAGAACATGACAGGTGAACCAACACCAGAGCACAGGAGGAAGCCTCAGAGGAATACTTTCAACAAGAGAGAAACTCGGCATTCGGATGAAGATCTGAACCTGGTGCAGGAAAGGGATGCTGAACCTAAGTGACCAAAAGGGCAGAACTGAGTTATTTCGAGCACATTCCAAAGATGTCACAGTCACACTAGCTACATGACTCACAAGGCGGTTGCAGAGGGACTGCGGGTCCTCCCTCCACAAGCTGCGCCGTTTCTGAATTAGAACCGTCCTTGTAGAGTGTAGAACAATGAATAATGTTACGGGACAAACCAACTAGGAGAGCTATTCTGTAATCTGGAGCCAGCGTCTCTCAAAGGCTTAGTCCTCAGCTGGGCTCTACCAGGAGGCAGTAGAACCCGGAAGAGGTGAGGCCCAGGAGTCTTCAGTCGTCCAGGGAGGGCCCTCCAAGGGGCTGGTGGGACTCCAGTCTCCTTTTCCTCTCTCACTTCCTAGTGAGATGCTTCCTCATCTACATGGCCCATCCCTGATAGGCTATCTCAACCACAGACAAGCAAGCAAGAACCAAAACCTCCAAATTCCTCAGCCAAAATAAACCTTTCCTAAGTTGATTATATCAGATAGTAACTACAACAGAAATCTAATACACCTTACTATATAATAGAATTATAAAACAAAAGACACACTCCATCTTCCATTTGTGGACATATTACATTGCATGTATTTATATACAATATAAATGTCTTAACCTCATCTCTGCTGATGCATTCAGGGCCAGTCAGTGCCATGGTCTCCTTTTCCAGGCACCCTGAAGTAAGAGAACACTGCCGGATAGCTGCAGACTCGGATGGAGAGATTAATGACTTAGAAGCAATGGACAAATGAGGTGTTGCTTTGCTGTATAAACCCATCCGAAAGCCCTCTCTGGATCTGCCTCCAACAGGAAAAGAACTGAACCCAGCAGCGCTGCTGATGGTCGCCGTCATTCACTCTGGTTTCCTTCAGTTAAATCCCAGTCCCCGGCAGCTATCGGGACTGTAGCCACAGCCTGAACTCCTGCATCACAGAGACAGCCCTCTGTCCAAAGCTCGGCTGCTCTGGTATAAACCAAGCAGCTAGACCTCCACATGGTCTTGGTTCTTTACTTGCTGGTACCTCCCTCTGCTACATCATCACCCTGGAAGGGGAGGCACAGACTGAGGCCCAATCCTCTTGTTAGTGTGTGTCATTACTGTAAGATGCCGGGCCAATTAGAGCAATTGAGAGAATAGTAGTCCTAAACTCAAGCCAGGGAGAAAAATGAAGGGAGACCTTGGGTAGAAAAAGAGCTCTCTCTGTACACAGACGACTGTGTGGCAAGGCAGACTTACAGGCCAGAGTTGGGGGAAGACAAAGATACAGACGAAAAGACCCTAAGTGGGGCATGAATCCAGAGCTCAGGAGATAGGCAAAAATGATAGGCCACTACATTTTAAGGAAAGGTGGCAAAGAGTTGAGAATTCTTTTCTGCAATACAGACAATAACAACGTCTGCTGAATTAGTGGAAAGGAGTTTTAGGGGTATGTTGAAGACTGCCATAAGGTTTCAGACAGATGTCGGGGAGACTGGGGAGGCCTCCTAGAAGGAGGTGGAAAGTTGGCAAGTCTGAAGAGAATAAGTTTAGAGAACATATTTTATCGAGATGGGATTTTCTTCGGGGGAGTGCTCCAGAGGGTTAAAGAAGCAGAAAAATGCTGGAGGAGGATGCTGGGAAGACTGTCAGTTAATGACACCCCATGCTATAGGAGGCAGAGAGAAAGTAAGAGGGTCATGGGGCTTGACAAACTCAGAATTTTATGAAATAAAACTGGGTACCTCACCGTGTGGGCAAAAGAGCAGGGGAGAGGAAGGGTAGTAAGGAAGGGAGTACTAGGATTTGATAGCTGGAGGAAGTTTTTAACTTCTTGGTTGGCCACATGTTGCACTTTCTGTTGTTGAGTTGGGATCTATGTTGTCCAGGCTGCTCTAAAACTCAGGGGCTCAAGTAATCCTCCTGTACACAGCTTCCCGAGTAGATGGGAGAAATGTGCCCGATCAGGTTCAACCAATATTATTTAAATTTGAAATGTCAGAGATGGGCAGTTCCAGGTGATGCTGGAATCCAGAATGCAGCCATGGCAGCAGGTGAGGAAGCAGAAAACTAAACTGCATTGTTACCAAAAGGCCAAACCAAAAGAGAAGTCATTTCAGAGGATGGTAAACACTATCTTGGAGAAGTCGCATGAAAAAGGAAATTAGCACCAGGTGTCAAATCATCAGCAAACTGGGCGCCTTCAGGAGTTCAGAATACTAAGGGAAAGGAGCAGCTGAGGGGGATGTGCCTTGGAAGGAGTGAAAATAGGAGAGAACTAGCACTGGAGAGCGAGTCTGGGCAAGAATGGCAAACTCACGTCCTGATTCAGAGACGGAGCAAGGAAGAAACGAGAGGGTGTGGTGGGAACGAGGAAGTGGGACATCCTCAGAGATGCCGAGTGTGCTGCTGTTTGTCTTGGGAAGCCTGCAGAGGAAGTAATAGTAGTAGCAGGCTGAGGGAGATGCTAGAATCACAAAGAACTATGGGAAGGAGGCCATAAGAGAGGCTGGGCCATGTGCCTTACATCTTGGGCAGTGACCAAGGACAACAGGCATGTGGGCAATGCTGGCCACTGGCCACAGATGTCCAAAAGTAATCCCAGGAAATCTGTGGTGGAAAGGAGTGAAGCTTCAGGAAGAATTAGTCGGGGCCTAGCTTAGCTCCCAACACCCTCCCGATCCAAGCAAGTAGACTGGAAATGTAATCACTTGGTTCCTAGGCTTGCTACTGTTTTCTAGAAACTACTGTCCTTCATAAACTCTCTTGATCTCTGAAGTCCAGTTTGAGCATAAGTTAAATAAGAACAGCCATCTCAGCAGGATGCTGTGAGGATAAGCAAAGCCAGGCACGAGCAGCCATCACCAGTTTTGTTTTAAGCTTGACATCAGTTACATGCTTCACAGAATGAAGAAAAGCCATTGCTACAAGAGGGGAAATAAAATCTGATATTTCAGTCAAATGAGGGACAGGGAATCCTTCCCTCCTAGACTAACACATAGACAGGAGGAAAGGGAGGCCTGTGCCACCAAATACTTTCTGGTACTCTCTGGCCTTGGGTAGCCTGGTGGGGAGCAGAGTCAGTGCCTTGTGGCTCAGTCTCTGGAGAGTTAAGGCAGAGCCACAGGGCAGAAACCACCATGAGTGTGAATCCTGAACCTGCTCACCACACTTACCCAGAGAGAAGACCCTGAACCTAGGCTCCATTGCAGAAAAAGCTGCAAAGTAAATCCTGGCACAAGTGACTGCCACTTGGGTGAACCCCAAATGCCCACTAATCAAGTTATGAGGTAGCTACATGGAAAGTATCTCTAGTTATTTTTAACTTATATTCAATAAATCACTCCACCCCAACTCAAGGCAGTTTGTATCTCTGCTTCTGTGCAACCTCGAAAGAATCATGTATCTAGAACATTCTAAGATCAGGCTTCCCAAAGCCAGAGTTTAACAAAACATGTTAGGCCACTCAGTCCCCAGTGTTCTCTATCAGAAAAATGGTTGAGGATGTGGAACAGCTGAATTTCATGGTATGCAAGTAAAACCTGAATAAAGTAGGCAAGGGCAGTGAGAGCAGAGGCGGGCTTGGGGCACAACAATTAAAACCAACACTAGAGGAACTTTGAAGTTAAAAAGGCAGTAAAAGATTACAATCTCTTCAAGTCTATAAAGTAGTACGGTTAGATCTGTGACCCCATTCTCTGAGTGAAGAACAGGATTAAATCCCTTAAAATATGTGAGGTGGCATTAAACAAAAAAGAGTATACTTGAAATATTAAACACTAGGGATTGGTGTGCTTAAAAGTTCCAAAACTAGTTTGATATAAAAATGGCTAAAAGACTAATGCCAATGAAATGGCCACACTCCACACAGTGCCTCCCTTGGTTCCAGAGATTCCACACTGTGACGGATGAACCACAGGTCACTCCATTAAGGAAATAAGTCTTTATTGTTTTCTTCAAAATATACAAATTGTATAAAGTGTTCTAACAGTACAAAAATACGTATTTTGAAAAGCATGAATTTTATCATTCTCTAGTTTCTGGGAATATCTACCATGGCGGTGTAAAATGTATCCTTCCAGAAGCACGTACACGTTCATACCTCACAGAAAGACTGCAATTAGCTTTTCTATCTCTTAATATACCATTTTCACATAATTATAAATAACCTACATAATTATAATTCTATATAATTAAGCATTCAAGCAGCATGGATGTAATAGTTCATTTAGTCATTCTCTTCTTAACATTTAAGTTACTGGCATATTTTCACCAATACAAACCTTTTGTGACCATACAGCTCAAGGCTTTTGTTTGAAATTTCTGTCAGAGAACTCCTGTGTTGCTAACAGAATGACAAGATAGTACTGATCAGAGCAACAGGTGTCAGCGGTCAGAGCGAGCCACAGCCACGGAACTAGGGCTCCAAGTCTCATGTGCCGGCCATGGAGCAGAAGTGGAATCCAGGCAGGAAAAGGAAGGCTGAGGATGAGCCAGCCAAGTCCTAGCTCCTGACCCTCCTTGTGAAGAAATCCACACAGTCACCTGGTGGAGGGGGGCAGCTGTGAACTGCCAGTTCTTCTGCCCTCATGCCAGCCAGAGGTCCCCATCTGCATCCAGGCCTGGACAGGCAGACTCTGACAACACATCATTTGGAGAAGCCAGAATGAAATGCATGGAACACAAAGCAAAGAAATCGAGGCATCTGATTAATCTGAAGGCATCTGAAGGAGAAGGGGAGGGGCATGAAAGATGAAAACCGAGTTCTCTAAAACACAGACGGGTTTACCTTCTGCATAGTGTAGTGAAATGGCGCTGGATTTCATGGTGATTCCTCTGACCTGTTCATCTTCTCTGCTGTCCATGTACCTTAACTAGAAAAGCACAACATATTTTGTTACTTTCCAGTGACGAAAATGCAACATGAAAATGGAGTTAGCTTTCAATTCAAATATATAAGCTAAATATGGCCCCTGTGGGTTTTAGGTGGTAAGGAGCTGGAGTAGCGCTCCACAAACGCATTCACACAGCTTTCCCAGAGCGCTGCTCAGCCACCTCTCAGCCAGGAAGGATTAAGGATTCAAAGCATCCACAAAAGAATCTGAGGTTCTTTCTGCTCATCACAATGCAGCCTTCTTTCCCTATCCAGAGGCCCTTGATGAGGCCCAAAAGAAACAGAAGGTCTTCAGAGGAATGAGGAGATTTACTCTTTTCCCAAGTAACAAATTTTAAGTACGTGTGCATTTTCTCCTTTTTACAAGAATGAAACAGTAGAAAATAATTACAATATCAAAACTTAGCCCATAGCTTTCCCAAAGTTTTACTGCTTACTAAAAAGTCCTACTTAGTAGTGCATCAATATTTCTCTCCATTATAAATTCTTAACTTCATATAGATTCATCTCTTCCAATCAAAACCCTTAAGGATAATGTGCTAATACGAGATTGCCACACCTTCTCATCCTACAAATTCCTTAGTTTTCAGAAATACTTCCATACCCACAGCTCTGGAAAAAGGCCATTTTGAATTTCAAGCTTTAAGTCTTATATAAATAAAAGACTTGTAAACATAATCACATTTTTGTTCTTCAATATTATTTAGTTGTTCAATGTTGCTCAAGTGAACCATTTGGATGGATATTGCTATGAGTCACTCATTATTATAAAGTTCTCTTCACAAACCCACACTTACTCATCCATCTACCAGCGATGGACATATGAAAGTTCACTGTTTTTCAGTGACTAACTGAGCTGTTAAAAAGTTTGCATTGGTACTGGAGAGATGACTTTAGTGGTTAAGAGCACTGGCTGTTGTTCCAAAGCACCCTGGTTCAATTCCCAGCACCCACATGGTGGCTCACCACTGTTCATTAACTCCAGTTTCAGGAGACCTGTGCTGTCTTTTGGCTTCCACCAGACACACATGAAGCAAAAACATCCATACACATAAAGTTAAAATAAATGAGTCTAATAAATTTTTTTAAAAACAGAGGTTGGGATCATGTCTCTTAGACACTATCTAGAAAAGAGATTTCTGAATCACTAAATGTCCACATCTTCAGTGCTACCAGATATTCCCACCATGTTTCCCACTGGTCACACCAACCCACACTCAACAGTGAAATACTGTTTTGGTATCTTCATGATTTCAACAATTTCTAAATCCGATGAGTAATAAACAGTATTTCATTCCCAGCTGATGGGACTGAGATTAGTGAGCATGCCCCATTGTTGGGCTTCTCTCTTTCCGGAAGAACTAAAATTATATGTTTGTGGGGCTGGAGAGATGGCTCAGCGGTTAAGGGCATTGGCTATTGTTCCAGAGGACCCAGGTTCAATTCCCAGCACCCACATGGAAGCTCACACCTGTCTGTAACTCCAGTTCCAGGGGATCTGACATCTTCCCGCAGACAAAACACCAATGAATACAAAATAAAAATAAATGACATTTTTATTAAAAATTAATTTGTTCTTCTACTACCATAAACATAGTTAAACTAGACAGGCATGTTTAATTAAGTATTTAAGCCATCTGGCTTTTCAGTGAAAGATTTTTCCCAACCAAAACAATTTCTCAAATGATCATAGTATTAGGTTCATTGACATGAAGCTATTTGTTATAATCTGTTATTTAAATCTCTACAGCATTTCTTTCTTAGTATCATCTATTTCTCATTCTTTACCAATCTTGCCGATACTGTCAGTTCTACAAATCTTAAGTCATTCATTGAAAACAATCTCTTTATATTTGCTGCACTTCACACATTTCCTTTGCACAGTGAGCCACAGAAAGTGGTATTAGCTGCTCAAAGCACCAAATGTGCTTCAACAATGAAAACTAAAAATAATAAGCAAAGTAAGGCTTTAGTCACAGGGATCACAAATTTCTGCACTGTTGTAATTTTAATTAGTAAACTTCATAGTTTAGAACAAGTTATGTCTACAGAAAATGCAGCAAGCATGGCAGCTCTCACAAACATCCTCCTGACGGCTTTTCATCTTTACATCTTTATTACTGTGTGGTGTGCTGCACTCTCGCAAGTGAGGGGTTACGGAAGTCACGTTAGAGCCGAGTAGATATCTTAAGTGTGGCTATCATTTTTACATTTGTTAGTTGTCGTTTCTGGCGTCCCTGATGTTTTCTACACAGCATCTCTTCTCTACCTCAATTCCTTACACTTTATCTTCTTCCATCTTACTTTGGATACTGTCCTTCTACCTCAAGCTGGGAGAACATGAGTTCTTCATTACTAAACACAACCTGCTGGCTCCCACACAAATTTCCAATAATCTTCTACGTCTCCTGGGACTATTTTGCTGACTTGATTTTGTTTCTCTATTTTCCCATCTCATTAATCCTTATCCTGTTGATTACGTGCTAGGTTCATTTCAGAGAGAAACATTTCTTTATTTTGAGACTACAAAGATAATGATCTTAAACCCTTTGAACGTAAAGCTAAAACAAACACTCTCTCTTTTAAAAATTGTATTACTTAATTGTGTGAGTATTCATGCCCACACACCGTGCACAAAGGTCAGAAGAGAATTTGTAGGAGTGTGTTCTCCCCTCCTACCAAGAATCTCATGCAGGACATCAGGCCCCACAGCAAGCACTTCAGCCCACGCAGCCATCTCATCAAGCCCTAAAGCAGTGTCTTCAACATGATCCTCCAGTCTTTCTTTGGTTCTTGCATTCCTTGGGCTGATCTTCAAGGTCTTATGGAATCTGACGCATTCTGTTGTTCTCTAAGTTCCACTCAGATCAAGCACAACACCCAGAAACTGGTCTTTATTCTCACTATTTTCCAGCACATAAAGGTTTTTCTGCCTTTCTCTCACACCAGCCAACATATCCACCTGTGAAATCTTGAGATCATGTAACTGCTGATTTGCCACAAGTCACTTGTGCCCTTACACAATATTTGATTAATACAATGTAAGAAAAAGCAACATACAAGTGAACTTTTCTCAATACTATTTTATCTTAGTGGGTTGCCAGTTCCTTCTACATGTTTAGATCACTAAAGAACAAAGCAAAGGGATCATGACATTATAGACAGCTAATACTCATTAAAATGCAACAAATATTTATCAAATCTAACAACATACCTTGCCTGCCAGGCGGCTGGAGATGATTCCATTACTAGATATAAGACAATCAGCAAGGGTAGTTTTTCCTGTGAAAATAATAACATTAGTTACACTACATTCGTTTAAAGGGGATAGCATTCTATAGTGCTATATTTTCTACCTGGGGACCTCACCAATTTCACTTGAAAACCCGTCAGGTTAATTTTAAGCCCAGACATTTTCTTAAATTGAGGCAGACTTTACAGGGTGAAACATTATGACTTTAGTGAGGCACATCACTACGAGAATCAAAATACAGACCATCTTCTCCAGTGTTTATACTAGTTACTATAATCCAGCCTTAAAGAAATCATTAGTAACTTACCAACCGTCCCGTACAACTGAGCACACTGATAAACTTACGTTCTCAGGGCTCAAAGTGGCACAAGGACAACAACAGCCTTTACCTCAGGAAGGTAAAGTCTACTGGCACAGCTACCTATGTGTGACCCTCAACAATATCTGCTAGTTAAACTGTCACACTTAATTCCTAAGAAAATTTGTTTTCTTGTTGTTTGCAGTACAACCTCTGTAGCACTACACTGGAGCAGCAAAAGCCACCCAGGTTCAAAACTAAACCTGGAATCTACTTTACAATAGAAGAAATTCTTTGCATAATCAAATGTACATTTATAGTTAACTTTATCAGACTATTGCCAATCAATTTCAAGTGGCATAACCAGGTACCTGTGTTTAAAAAAACGGCACGGGCACTCTCAAATTCCACAGCTGGGTAGGCCTAACAAATGACTGAATTATTCCTTCAATCCAGCTTTTTGTAGTCTGTGAATATATAAATAAACTGGGCAAACTGTGTAATAGCATGAGTCAGGGACCAATCCCATGCCCTGTAGAGAGCTTAGATAATGTGTTTTAATATATAATCATAGAATATTGTAGTAATGAGGGAAGCGGCCCTGCTTTTCATCTGGCCCAGCTCCCGCACAGCTAGCTTATACCCCGAAA
>LOEQ01014653.1:0-16785 GCA_001685075.1 Bramus lutescens | reverse complement strand
CCCAAGATTTGCTGCTGTAGTACATGTATGAAATACCGTTAGCTGTGGCTGGACTAGGTGGTGATGCTTACAGCTAAGTTGAATAGCCATTACCTGAGAAAATAACACTATATAGACCAGGAGAAGCTAATCCTTAAAAAAACTGGCAACTTTACTCTTCATCTTTTTTAGGACCATAGATGTCGCTGTGAAAATTATATGTAAGTTTCCAATTGGATGTGGAATTTTGTGCCGGATTAAGGTGGTAGAATTTCTCCCAGAACTGGTAGGAAAGGGGAAAAATCTGTTACCCATTAGCCTTCAACCAGGCCTCCTAAGGCAATTACTGTTGGATGTGGTTCCAACCTAGGGCCATTTAGTGATGATAAGAAGAACAGCTTGCTTCAATGTGGAGTGACAGTGAGAAGAGGTGTATTTATTTCAGACTTACCACTGGCCAGACATCATGCTGAGTAGCAGTGTGATAGCAACAGATTGAACAATTCTGAACCTCATAAATGTCCAGGTTAACACAAAAGGTGGTGTAAATTTTGGAGAGTTGCCTAATTTGAACTATTTTGTTCCGGCATAATTTTTTTTTCATTTTAACTCCTTTCATTTATGCTTCACATAAATTCTAATACCCTAAGGCTTTTGTCCTGGGTCCCTTATAAAACACATGACAATCTGTGAAGATGGTTTGTGCATACTCATTTCTGGAAGGTAGAATGGTGTCTGACCTTCAGCTAATGCCACTGAAATGAAGCATGCTCACAGCAAACACTCAAGTCAGCCTAGAAAATTTCCAGTCCAATTAGTGAAAGGAGTGCTTGTGTTCTGTTAGTGTGCCCAATCAAATAGCGTAGTTCGCTCTAGATACAGCTCACTTAGGCTTGTTAGGATGCTCCTATGAGAATCCGTTAGTGTTGTTTGCAGCAGACAGTTCATGCCATAATGTATTATGGAAAGAAATAGAAAAGCAAAATAAAGCAAAAGAAACAAGGCATTACTTATTTTTTTTTCTTTTCAAATTACCTGAATTTCAAACTAGTTCTGTAGCAGTAAGAAGTGAGCTGATACCTTCTGTAACTGATGAGTCTGTTCTCAGAAGCTTCTAGTTCAAGTTACTTATTTACTGTACATTGGGGATTTTCTTTTGAATGGCTTATTGAGCCAATGCATAAAATTTCAGGGGAAACAATGGCCCACATTCCCAATACTAGGAGATTACAAACTGTAGTGGACACTGCTAGATAGTGTTCCTTGAGTGACGTGGGGAATCTGTTCCTAACAAAGCTGCAGATTATACTCAGGTCAGGTCCCCTTCCAGTCACCTGGCACTAAACTGGCGTTTTCTCTGGCACTGGTTTCCATAACATTCATGTGTGCATTCGTGTGTGTTGTGCACGAAATAGCATTTATTTTTTAATGAAAATTTTCATACAATTTACTCTGATCATATTCTTTCCATTCCTCCAGCTTCTTTCATCTTTTCTGCACCTCCTCCTACCTCGTCAACATTACGTTCTCTCCCTCAGAAACAAACTAAAAACAAACAAAATCAACCCCCCCACAGGAAAACATGTAAATGAAACTCACAACATGCAAATCGACAAAAGACTAGTAAAACAGATAGTGCCTAAAAAAACCAAACAAAAAGTCCATGAACTAGAACATTGATTTTGTGGCGTGTGGACCAACTGCTCTTGGGCTAGGACCTGTTATGAACTATAGCTGATATTCCCAGTGAAGCTCCACTGAAAAGAAGAGATTACCTCTTTGTCATCAGATGTCAACTACAAATAACTTCTTGGCCAGTGGTGGGAAACCAGGTCCACTTCCTCATCTCAGTGCTGGGATCCCATCTGTCTTGAACCTGGACAGGGCTTGTACTTGTCACAGGCTCTGAGTATTAGTCTTTATATCAGGAAGACACAGTTTTCTTGGAGTCATCCACCTTCTAAAGCTCTTATATTTTTTATACCTCCTCTTTTTCATAGATCCCTGAGCCTTAATGAGGCAGAAGAGTTTGATGAAGCCCCATTTAATACCAAGTACCCTAAAGTCTATCACTCTCTGCCATGGTCCAGGTATGGGTCTCTGTTTTGATTTCTATCTACCACAAGAAATTTCTCTGATGTGGGTTCACATAGTTACTGAGGATATGTCCTCAGGAGTCATTTTGTTGTGGTCTTCCATTAGCAGAATGATATTGGTAGGTTTTCTCTTAGGCTGATGACTTATCTAGACTTAGGTCCCTGGTCACTGCAGCAGTGTCAAACATGGGTTCTGTCTTATGGAGTGGGCCTTAAATCCAATTAAAAAGTTGTTATTTGGTCCCATAGTATTTGCGCCATTATGACACCAGTACCTGTTGCAGACAGGTTGCAGGATTTATACTTGGGAGATACTGATGATCACATATCTCCTTTAGGAGGGCTCAGCATACTGTACAACATAGTGAATACTGAGCAGTAAGGGTGAAGCTTCTAGTTAGACACGAGCTTTTTTCCTCTTTGGTGGGCGACATAAATAGGTATTGTCTTCAGTGGGAAGACCTTACCATGAGGTTGTGGAAAGCAATCAATAGTCTTGGAATTAGCCTGTGATATTTGTAAAGTTCTGTGCATCTTCTTTGGCCAATGGTTCAACAATGACTCTCTTGCCTGGCACTGATGGTTTTACTTGGTGACAGAAGATGTCTAGTTGAAGCATTGTCTCCCTTATTATTTGTTGAGTCCATTAAATATCTTTCATATATGTATGTATTTTAGAAAACTCCTACAGTAGGGGTTTCCATATTTTTTTCAAAAGGCCTTTATGGTAATTGTCCCTCCTTTACCCTTTTCCCCATCTCTTTCCCTATTTAATTCTCCTATTCTCTTCTGCCCTTTATCTCTTTACTGTACTATATTCTATCACCTATCCTTTGGGAAATATTCCCCCACCCTCCATCCTCAGTCCCTTACTAGTTACACAACCTCTGTGACTATTTGGATTGTAGCACACATTCCAAGGCTTAAAAGAAAATAATAAAAATCATGCAATACTTGTCTTTGGGTGCCTGGGTTATCTCATATAGGATTTTGTTTTTAGCTTCATCCATTTACCAGCAAATTTTACTTTTCTTAAGAGTTGAATAATTGACCCTTGTGTGAATTAGGCACATTTTCATCTAGTACTGCTAAATATGGGTTAAACGGGAAGGAAAAAGAACCCAAAGTTTCATGACATTGCTTTTTTTCTTTAAAATTACTTAACAGGAAAATTAATTAGTTTTTTATTTTTACTTACATTTTATAAGTTTGTATATATTGTTATATCCAACATCTAATTCTGCTTGTGATGTGACCATGCTTATTGGAATCCAAAATAAGAAAAGAAGAAACTTTACAAAGAAATCAAACTCCAGCATGACAAAACAACCAACCTTGCTCCAAGCACCCCAGTAGCGCTTCTGTCTGTATGTACCTAACTATAAGCAGTTGGTTTGTGTGAAATGTAAGAAATGGCCAAAGATAAGAGTTTCCCCCAACAACCTTTTATTTTTATAGGAAGTTGTTGTTTATTCACTTGCTCTTTGGTTTGTTTGATGTATGTATGAACCAATGTCAGTAGTAAACCAGAATTTAATTATGAGTTCTTCTAAAAACTATTAATAATCACAAGGTATCTGGCATGCACTTGCTATACCACTTGGAAAAACCCAAGAATGATCTCTTGAGCTTTCATGCTCACTGTCTAGCCATCTTCCCCTTTTTCATGAGTTCCTGAACAATGAGAAATTGTCTCCAGAAAAAAAAAGTATCTGAAGAATGATATCCTAGTTAGTACTTCAACCTCCACACATACATGTGTGCCCATGTGCACATATAATCTAACACAGTAAGCATAAACACACACAAAAATTACATGATGTTATACCACGTGAACTCTTCATAGTAGCTTTAGTACATCTATTTTACTTGTTCATTCATTGTTTTACACACACAAACACACACACATATGCCTCTGTGTGTGTGTGCATGTGTGTGTGAATACGTGTATTAGTTTTGTTTTCTGCACGTTTATGGACATGTATGTCATGGCACAAACTTGGAGATAAGATGAAAAGTGCAGTGGATTCCAAGAACAGCCTCAGGTTGTCATATGTGGGAGAAAGTGTTTTTATTTGTTTATTTGTTTTTAACCTGCTGATCTATTTCCCTGACCCATGCATACATAGTTAATTTCCCAATTTCTAAAATCATAGATTTGCTGTGAACAGGCCCACGGTTGCTATTAAATGAGTTCCATATTTAACACCTGATTTTATTGCCTTGTAATTTAAGAAAAAATTAATTGTCAGGTGTGGTGACATATACCTTTAGTCCCAACACTCAGGAGGCAGAGGCAGGCAAATCTTTGAGTTTGAGGCCAGTATGGTCTACAGAATGAGTTCCAGGACAGTCAGGGCTACATAGAAAAACTCCCCCTCAAAACAAAAACAAAAAAACAAACAAACAAAAACAATGTTCCATCTCAACAGTGGAAAAAGTACATTCTTAAAAATCATACATACACCCACCAAGTGAGGACATATCTTAGATATCTAAAAAACTAAGTTTGTTTAACAACAGTGTTAAAATCCAAACTGAGTGTAGTTGTCTAGACCTATAATCCCAGACAGAAGGATGGTCAATATGAGGCCATCCTGGTATACAAATAGCCTAATGCCGGGCTGTGCTATAGAGCAGGGCTGAGGCTCCTCAAAGTTAAAACAATAGCACAATAAAAACTAAACAATTTTAATTGTAGATGGTTTTAATTTTTCCAGCTATCCCAGTCCTTATCTTAGAATTTAAAATCCATGGATTTCAAATTTTTGCCTTGTTCTCTTTCCTGAGGCACAATAATCAAAACCTTCTTTTACTTGGAATTTCATTGTTTGATATTTAACAGTTACAGAATTCAAACAAGTATGTGTGGCAAAACCAATAAATGCCTTGAAACAAAGGTACAATTTTCCCCATTTTTTGTTTTCTTACACTTTCTTTTTTGTCTTGAAGACATTTTTTGATTACTGTTTGATTTAAAAGTAAAAGAAGCTTGGGAGAGCTGATTTACATTGAGGTAGAGCAGGCATTTCCAATTGACAGCAATAACCCTGGATAACTAAATCCATCAGAGCCATCCTGCTCCAGATGCACCGTGCTCCGTTCTCATTTCCTTTTCGTAAAAGAGGTCACTGTGCCCAACTTCAATGTCTTCCAGCCCAGAGGAAGCTGTAATATTTACCACATAGTAAGATGTATTAGAACAGTTTATTGAAACACAGTGTAGGGTCTCCACCTCTTTTGACATTTTGGAAAAACTTATCTAGAGACAGCGAGACAATGTAGAAAGCTGACAACAAGATAAATGTAGCTAGACCTCATCTGTCAGGCTCACATTTTCTATGTTGTGTTTCCTCGTGTATGCTGAATTAGAATTATTTAGAAAGATGAAAGAATAATAAGATACCTTTATACTGCCTCAGTAATTGATTATAATATAAAAGCATGGGGAATGATGCATATGCTATGAATCAAAATTATGTCCATAAATTATTGAATTGACTGCATATGATAATTCAAGATTGCTAAAGAATGAGATCAACAGATGCTTTTCATTTTACATATAAGAAATGTGTATGAATTTAATAATATCAAGAGAAGTTTTTCTAAAGCTCCCCCTTAAAAACTATAAATCAATTACAACACTAGAAGAAAATGTTTTCAAGTCTCTGTTATGTACACAAGGAACTCTCAAAGTCAAGATTCTATTTTAAACTTAAGAAAAATGAGGACAAAAATAGTATTTGGAATAAAAATCAGGAATATAAGTGAACGCAGCATTAGTGAGATAAGAAAATCAGTATTAATTTAAGCCTTGCAGTGCAGTGGAAGCCTTGAATACTGCAGCAATGTGGATTAGCCGGACTACTTCAAAAGACTGATGCAGAATTGTGAGCACTGTATCTATTCTTGTACATGTGAGCTGGTAATAATTCAGTATTATCAGCATGTAATTCTTTCCATGTGAAGTCATGGGTATGTGCCTCCCTGGAAAGAAAACATCCCTTAATTTTTTTTTTTTTTTACTATAAGGATGAGAAAGCAGAATTAGAAAAGAAAGTGAAACTTCCTCCAAAATGAGGTTGTTATATCACATCAAATAAATACAGCAACTCATAAAATTTTCATTATGCCAAGGTGAAAAAATTTAAATGTAAAATATTATATTTTGTTTCAGGCACATATTTTATTTTTATCTTCAAAACATTTTGAAAGTTGGATTTTTCATGTTACATTTATCAGAAAGTATTTAGTACACATAGTTAAGTGATGCTCTAGTATCCTGAATACTGTTTATTTAAAGGTTTAGTTATACTTTATTTTATGTGTGAGTGCTTTGCCTGTATGTCTGTGAATGCAGCAAATTTGTAACCTATACTATAGCCATGGAGATCGTAAAAGGGTGTTGGATCTCCTGGAATTAGCATTATGGGTTGGGTTGCTTGGCTTTCTCATAGGATTGCTGGGACCTGGTCCCAGGAACTCTGCCAATGTAGAAAGTCTCTTAACTACTGAACTATCTCCCTAGCCCCTATCTCAGAGATCTCAAAAATACAAGAGAATAAAACTTAGACTTTATGAACTTCCCATACCCCAGAGAAGATCCCAAATCCTACATATGCAGTATTAGCCCAGAAACCCACCTGAAACAGGCATTGTTAATTGCGAGTTATTTTCTTCTGGGTTTTGTCTTACATTTCCTCCTAATGTGGACTGATACTCAGAATAATGTTCTTTTGGATTCATAGTAAACCTAGGGTTCAAGAACTTTTTAAAATTTAATTTCTTGATCAAGTTTGAAGATGGTCCTGTTATTTGATAACCTACTTTTTAACTTCATGTAAAATCTTATGGAAGAGTAATGACTAAAACTGTTGTAAAATCACAAAAGAAAATTGAAATAAGGATGTCAGGAAAGTGATCATTTCTACCTAAATTTTTGATTTTGCATCCTGAAAATAATGAACTCTCTGAATAACTTTGCTAAATATTATATCAACTCTATTTTATAGTGCTTTATGGGAACTTTGATAAATGGCAAGTGACATTTGTAGAGTTTATGAAACCAGGGGTCATGACATTAACAAGGTTACTCCTTTATTAGATAGCTTCCATTTCCTACAGGCCAAGTCAGACGGATTTTAGCTTTTTTATTTTGTTATCATTGTTTGTAGCATCCAAACTGTGGTGTCTTAGAGTTTCTTAAATCTTGTCTTTTAAAATGTGTGTGTGCACGTGCATGTTTGTGTATGTGTGTGTATGTGTGTTGTGTATCTGTGTGTGTGTGTGTGTGTCTGTGTCTGTGTGTTAATGCCTACTGAGGCCAGAAGAGGCTATTGATCCTCTAGAACTAAATTCATAGGTGATTAAGTGCCACCCAATATGGATGCTGTACACTGAACTCTGATCCTCTGAAAGGGTATCAGGACCTCTTAATTGCTGAGCCACCTCTCCAGCACCCTGTTTTTTCAATTCCTACCTGCCCTCACTTCAGCTGAGACTCTTGCTCCATTATTATTTTCAACACATTACTAATTAGGTGTGTGTGTATGCGTGCGTGCGTGTGTGTGTGTGTGTGTGTGTGTGTGTGTACTATATTCTCCCACACTTCTCCCATATTTAGCTTCTCCTATTCTTCCCATAGAACTGTATGGGGCTGGTAATCCATATGTGTGTGTTTAGCTGATTGATTCATAAATCAACTATAAATTAGCTGGACTACTTCACGAGAGAATGTAGGATATGAGTTACCCCTTCGGGAACACGATTCCAGTGAGTCAGGTGAGTTGCGCCAGGGTGGGGAGAAACAGTACTTCGAGTTGTGCATGGATTTAATATTCAGAACTTTGCCTTGACCTTTCCCTGTACTGCCTGAAGACTGTATTGTTCACTCTGACACATTCTACCTTGGTCTCATAAATCACAGATCCTCAGACTAAAAGAATACAAAAAAAATCTAAAATTTTCCACTTTACTCTTTTATAGAGTACAATTAATGTGCGATTCTGCCCCCAGGTAGAAGTGAGCAGACCTTTACACTGCACTCTACGCAATGCCCTAAAAGAAAGGTGGGCTTCCTGAAACATTTTGACAGTTAATCTGGTAGTGTGAGAGCAGGTTAAGACAGCGGATAGTGGACCCGCAGAGTTTGAGTGCGGTCCTGACTAGTACTGTCTTGCTCTCAAGATCTGAAGTATGAAATGAAAACTCTAACAGATTAAGATTTAGTCCCAGCTTGTCTGGTAGTGCAGTGGAACTGGCTCTCGCGGCTTGAGCCTGGAAAGCCAGCGGGCCTGGGTACAGGAGAGCTAGTCCTACCCCATGACGGAGCAGTGCTGGGGTGCTGGCTCTGGGGTACAGATGTAGGAGAGTTGGTGGACTGACCAAGTCAGCTGCCTCCCACGCCCAATGCTTGTCCTTTCCTAACGTGTTTCACTATCGAATGTCTGACAAGATTTATGAACATGGGAGTCACTTCTTGATTATGTTACACAGATGATGAGTAGCTGTCTAATGACAATGATGAATTTAAGTTATATACAGTTCTGAATAAGCTTCTGGAGAGATAGATTATGGATTCTTAACTGGACCCATGAGAAGACTCTGAGAGTAGACAACTGTGGCTATGAGTTGTTACCAAGAAAATAGGATTCTGAGTCATACAGCTGTACGAAACTTGAATGGGATGTCCAAATCCAGGTGAGACCATACCCTGATAGATGCTTGGACAGAGAACCTAGCAACGAAATCTGAAAGACTAATTGGGCAACCGTGGAGATAATAAATCTGCATAATTGTTAGATACCATTTAAAAATGCAATACAGCATAGGAGGACTGTTTTATCTAATGCTATCTTTTTTGAGGTACCTGTTTCCAACTTAAGTTTCTATGAAAAGAGAATGACAGCAATGTTTAGATCAGCAGATAGGAGCTGCATTCCAGTTAGACATGAAAGGGTTCAGGCTATCTTGCTTGCTGACTAGAGACCAGGCTCTGAAATTATTCAAGATTTTACAACTCAGCTTCACCAATTCAAAACTCCTTTGTCTTCGGCAAATTTCAAATATCTGTTTTACAGCTTATTCACTTAGAAACTTTTTATAAAATAATAACATTTCTATCACTGGATAAATAAGTGTTAAATGGAGTGAAGCAAAAGTATTCATAACTATCTTTCAAACTTTACGCTATTAATAAATTTTAATTTATTTAAAAATATACAGATAGGTCAGGAAGAAATGAGTCTGGAATGGAGTCAAGTATGGAATTCAGAAGTAGATATATAATTATTAAAAGTCAAAAGCAAACAAACTTGTAAATAAGAAATGTACACAACTAACATGCTGCCACTGAGGTTTGTCATGGGACTGACTTCCACCCCCAACTCCAACATTGAAGCCTTAATCCCTGGTAGCTTTGAATATGTGCATTTAAGGACAGGATCTCTAAGAGTGGTCAAGTTAAATGAGACTACTAGAGTGGGCTCTAATCCAGTCAGACACAAATACACCAGGAATGTACACTCACAAAGTCCTTAGGAAGGGAAGCCATCTGCAGGACAGGGGAAGAGACTTTCAGAAGTCACAAAACAAAAGCTCTGCTGATGCTTCTGAAACCTCAGTCCAGGATATGCAGACTCAAAGAGAAAATGCATTTCTGTTGTTTAAGACACCCTGCTTGTGGTATTTGTTATGGCATCCTAAGCTGATTAAAGCGAGGCTCCTTTATTTCCCATTGTGTCTGCCAAATCCTTTCTTCACGCTCCTCTACACTGCTATGTTAAACCATGTGCTGACCTTCCCTTCTCTTGTTCTGACTCCCTGATGGAGGGCCAGACTCTCTCTTACTTGACTTGTGTAATTTTTTTCTTGCTCCTCAACACTGAAAAGAGAAAACCTTTCAGTTTCCCTGAACATTTTATCTTCTCATATTGTTTTAAAACAGGCCAGATTATCTGAGGTGAATTCTGTTTTCTCTCTGGGCTTGATAGAGGTAGCAAGAGCAGTGAGTGAAATGTCGGGGAGAATGAGTGTATCCAAGGAGGACAATAGTTTCTTAGTAGACGAAATGAGGAAACTAATAGGGATGTCCCAGTATTCAAACAGATCCAATAGGGTGACAAGTACATTTTCAGGCAAGACGGGGCAAATCCAAAACTTGCACAGACGTAAAGAAGGTTCATGTTCAAAGTACAACAGTTTAGAGGCAAAGGGGCTGAAAGCTTGTGCTCTGCAGGAGTCACACCCGAGAGTGTGAAGATTGACCTGCCTCAGATTGTCAAGGTTTAGTGAATTTGCTTGGCAGTGGGACAAAAAAAAAAAAAGAGTCTCTAAAATAGAGAGTTTGTTTGGAAAAAATGATTCTCAAAATATGGGCTGTGCCTTTCTTGGTTTTCCCCAAACCATCTCAGGGAACTGGGGAAGGGCCAAATTATTTTCCATATTAATTCAGACATTGTAAGCTGTCATTTTTTTTATTGGTTTGCAATTGTAGTGATGATTTGCAAGTGGAGATTTAACAAAACTTTTAGTGTTTTAGCACAAGCGAAGTTGGGGTGCTGACTCGTGCCAGCAATCTTTATATTCTCACTGCTCACTCACAATTGTAAGGCACTGGTTTTGCTCAAGAATGCCCTTGATGAAATGCAATTACTAATTTTTATTAAACATGACCCTTGCGAGCATTTTTTTAATATTATGGGTAGTGAGATAAGAAGTACATATAAAACACTTTAATTTGAACGTTACTGCCTGAAGGGGGAAGATGCTTTTTGTTGAAATGTCAAGCTGAACTCATAGAAACAATTTTGACTTGAAAGAACACCTAGTGGGCCATGGATGGCTCTTTAGACTTGGGTATTGACAGACACGGTCATAAAAACAAAAGGAGTAATTCTAGCACTTCAAGAAAACAATACAGAAACTACTTAAAATTAAAGCATTTGTTTACAGAAAATAAAATTTTGGAAAACTACTTTTGAGCCACACATGGCTTTTTACAAGCCTTTCCTGAGAACTGTGATGGAGATCAAGAACATCATTCCCAAGAACATTATGATTAAATACTATTAACAAAGGAAGACCTGTAAAATTTAGTAAGTTAATTTTTTCAAAAAGACCTTTTTAAAAATGGGTTAATAAAATACATTAAAATTAAATAAAAATTAGTATTTTGCAATATAAAAGCATTTGAAAAATTAATACAGTTTTAAAATCTTATTGCATCTAATCTTTAAAATTATTCCTTTTTGAGATTTGTTATAATATCAAAGAATATTAATAATTCTCTATAAGGTAATAAGGCACTTGTCTATTTTTTCCAACTGGAACTTCTAGGCCTGCATTATCTCTATACACATCAGCTGCAGTTATATATTTTAACAGCCTGGAGGCAGGATGTGTAGAAATTTTGTGCATTTCTATTATTTACAGTGAATATATTTTTATGTCTCAACTTTTCTTCTAATTCAAGCTATCCTCAATTTACACTGTAGTGTAATTTCACTAAAATCTCCACACACTGAAGCTATGCCCATTTTCATTGCTTTGTGCCTGCCAGTCCTGCTATTATAAAATCTCTGATGTGTACAAATTCAGATCTACGTTTGAATATGTCTATTACCACAACAAAGTATGTAGTAGTCATAGAAAAACTTTGGGGGTTCATATCTCATATATTATATATTCTCATGTATTCTACTTTATCAAAGCAGATTCCTTCTTCCTTCTCTTGCTGTGCTGTCTAAGCCAGACTAGCAGGCATGTGAGCTCGTGAGTGTTTCTCTAGTCTCTCCTTCCACCTTGCTGTAGGCTGGGTACTGGAGTTACAAGTATGCACCACAACATTCTGATTATTTGTAGGTTCCAGTGATCACACTCAGGTCATCAGGCTGACATGGCAAGCACTTTATACACTGATTCATCTTAGAGACCCATATCTGGCAGTAAAGATAGATTTTTAAGTGGATAGCCATGATGGCATGAAGTGAGATGATTTTATTCATATTTCCCTTTTGTCATTCCTATGTGATTCTATTGAGTCTAACAATACTCTTGATGCTGTTGCTAAACTTGCAAAGTGATGTGTGTGTTGACAAATTCTCACGTGTGACCAAGATTTTCAGATCCAATTCCAAAGTTTATTAATAGTGCTAATTCCAACATTCATAATCCTATTTTATCAGGAAGTTATATAGATGCAGTTTAGCCATAAAAATATTTTGTTTTAATAAAATTGTAGTGCTTGAAAAAGCACTATTGTGTGAGCACATCCTTATAGGAAAGAGTGAAATTCATGTGTCATATGAGAAAGAGGGTAATGTTTCCATGGGTGTTGTTTTTCCTCGACAAAGGAAGACAGTGTCTGGTTTATAATCCTCCGCTGCTGTCTGAAGCAACTGTCTGAGTCGGTTCCTGAAGACCCCTCTCCCACGCTTCAGCTGGCCATCTGGAGCAGGCTTACTATGCCCCCTGACACATCTTTCTTCATTTCAGGGCTTCCTGTTTTTATGTTCCATTCCTGACCTCTCACCTTCTTTCTAAAAAACAGTCACATTCCCCACCTCTTTGCAAACGCTTAGTCATTCCGTCACTTTAATGTGGCTATTTGTAACCTCTTCCACCTTCTCCCTAGTAATAGGATGAGATGTCGCCTATGAAATACTTCCTCATTTGAGTCTTACAGTTTTATGTGAATTCATGGTCACTGACTTAAACTCAGTTGTAAGTGATGGTATGACAAAGTAGCGGTGTTACCATTTTATAAGCTGATGCGCAAGGCATGAAGGACTAATCCTACTTTATAATTTTAATGCACTATAGAGTTTACAATCTGTGTGATTGTTTATCACCAGTGTCTTTCTTTTTGAGCTCTCCACTACTAGAAGACAGACATGTTTTAAAGCTTGTGTTTATTTATTCTACTCTTTATACAGTTAAATGAAAAAAAAATCTACGTTGATTATGGTCATATTTTGTACAGCCTCTAAGGTTAAAGAATATTTTAAAAGATTTTTATTGTTAATTGGTTGTGTATGTGGGTGGATACAGGTGCCTGTGGAAGACATGTATGAGCACCTCATCTGGATTGCAGGCTTTGAGTTACCAGATATGGATGCTAGGAAAGGAACTTAGTCCTGTTCAAGAGTAATGTGCCCGTGACTACTGAGACATTTCTACAACACCCTAAGTTTTAATTCAGGGGATACAGAGATGGCTCATCAGTTAATAGCACTGAATGCTCATGCAGAAGACTTAGGTTTAATTTTCAGCACCCAAATGTTGGTGGACAGCTATCTGTAACTCCAAACCTAGGGGATGCCACACCCTTTTCTGATCTTCATGGGCACTGCATGAACAATATCCACAGACATGTACTCAGGCAAACATTCCTGCCCATAGAATGAAAATAAAAATAAAATAAAAGAAAGACAAACTCAAGGCTAATTACCCCCAGTTCATGCTGCTGACAAATCTTAAAAATTCATTTATTAAAGTTGGGATTGATTAGAATATTAGTGTCCATTCCATAGGACTCTTTACCACTCTTTTTTTGTTATTAGTGTTAAAAGAAAACAAATCTCTATCATTTTCTTATCTTCTGTTTGGGTTGATTAGCTATTGATAATATATATGGTTTTATATAAATAATATATATATATATATANAAATAATATATATATATATAAGATATATATGTGTATGTATATTGTTTTAGAAGATGAGACAAATATTAGAAGAAATGCCAAAATTCTGTAAAGAACTCAAAGTAATTCTCATTAAAAGAACATGGAGAAATTTATACAACAGGCCCAACTGAGGGAGCATATACAGTTTTTTAACTGAGTAGCATAATAATAATCATCAAACATTATTAGCAATATTTGAAAGCTGTAAATCCCCTGTCTGAGTTCAAAGTTGGTAGAAATACTAAAATGAAATTAAAGAAGCAGCAAATAAATATACTTTGATTAAGGAAGAAAACATGTGGCCCTCAAAAGAAAAAAAACAAAACGGTATCCTAAGAGAAATAGTCAGAGGATATTGAAAATTACATAGAAACTAATTTCATCTGAAACATGAATAACACAAAAGTCTGTTCTTACTTATGTAAAGTCCCTAGAAAGTATATTTTATGGAACACCACCTTTCAGGCATATGTCTGTACCCCTGATATATCTGCAAATGCTGAACAGACACTCTGCTAGTGCTTTCTCTGTGGACATAGTTTACCTGAAGTCATCTGCATGAATGTTGACTTGTTGTAGAATCACTTGTACTATAATTCAGTCATTTCTTTCAAGCTCTCAATCTAAAAAACTATCGGTCTTACACATAAATTGTTGGGCCATTTTATTGGAAGTCACGTCATGTCCTAGATCTTGAAATAATGGAGATATTCAGAAAACACATGTTCACCCAATTAAGACTTGAAAGAATGGAATGAAAGAAACAGCTTTTGTGTTCATTCATTAATTGTAGTTTTTTTTCTGTTATTACTTAGCTGTTGTCTTTTTCAGCCCTCTTTTGGTTCCAAAAAAGAAAAAGAAAAAAATGGTTAGTTTTCCTAGCTCCTTCTCCCTGAGTGCTCAGGGAGTTCCTCTTATAGATTTCATTCTCAGGCCCTATTGTAATTAAGCGCAGTCTCTATAGGTTATGGATTTTTATTGTTATGTAACATCAGTAACTAGTTTTGATTGGGATGGGAGAATGTAATAATAATCTAAAGTCTCTTTGTTTAACTTTTTGTTCAGCCTAACTTTTGGCAATATATGTGCTGTATAACGGTATCACATTTTATTCTAAATTAATTTTCCTTGGCAACACTGTTATTTTGTCTGCATTAATGGAGTGTACACCAATATATGTGCTCTTTGAGATACTAAATATTGAAAATACTTTGCCTCAGTTCCCTCCCTCATTATATTAAGCCATAGTGCTCAGTGTGGAGTTGTCATGTTAGATTCTATTGCTCATGGGCCTAAGCCATAGATAAGCACATGATCCCTTAACAAGACACAGGATAAAAGATTAAGATGATCAAAACAAATTATGCACATATATGAAATTTTCAAAGATTAAAAATTATCTTCTTAAAAAAGAGAATATGCAGATAAAGGCAAAGAGAAGACACAGACAAGGCAAAGAACAGAACCCGGAGACTAAAGCAGCCTTGTCTAAGAAGGCAATATACTACTGTCTCTAAAGCTCAACTTTGGTATTAGTTTATAGCTTCTGAAATATACTTTCATTCGGTCATCTTAGAAGTGTCTATGACATGGTGATTTGTCTTTCTTGTTCTTTCTTGCAAGTGAGAGAGAAGGTCTATGAAAGTTTCAGTCCCTAGTTTAAGGCCTTCATATAGAGGATAAGACATGGAGACATTGGTCTGCATTTTCTGGGTGTAAGTACAAAAATCCTTTCTACTTTTCTTCTTAGAAACTACTCATTCTTGAGTTTTTGGAGTCTGTAACATTTTGGGGATAGTACTACATAAGGCGGAGATTGTGTGTTTGAAACTCAGTGGCTTCCCCAGAGGCCTCTGCTCACATGCTTACTTTAGCAGGACTCACAGGTATAACTGAAGATTGGTCCACTTTCATCAGTTTTATCTGCCCTTGGTTTGAACTTACCTTAGCAATATAATGCACTTTTCCTTGAGTGCACTTCAACACCGACCTCAATAAAACAAACATTCTGTTCCACAGGTCAGGTTGGCAAGTCCTCTACTGTTAATTTCACTAGTGAACAAACATTGCCTACTCATTTATTTATTTGGGGCAAATGCGTTCTTCTCAGGAATGCCCAGAGGCATGTCTTCTTCAGGTACAGAATTAAAACAAACACAGAAGCTGGCTGCTATTACCAAATGCCTGACTAGAGAAATCAACCAATTTTTAAGCGTGTAAAAAAAAGTTTTAAAATGTGATTGAGATAACTATATGTAGTATCTTTGCCCTGAGAAAATCTACCCACTAAGCTTTCTAATATTCCTGTTGGCAGAACACAGGGACCACTAGGTGCCAGTTATGCCTGACTGTGCATGTGCAGGTGTTCACCATAACTCTGAGATTTCTGTTTTGATACTGGAAGGAGTACTGGTAAATATCATTTTTCATGTCATCTTACTTGAATCCTGACTCGGAATACTCAGAGACTGAAACTGCAACACGTGAAATAACCCTATTATCATTATTATTATTATTATCATCATCATTATTATTATTACTACTATTAATATTGGTCTCAGAACTAGTGATCATGTACTCTCCCTGAAAAGTTAAATTTGATGATATCCACATCCTGTAAGGGAGTTAAATGTCATTTTAATACAAGTGTTAGATATCAATGGTGGCATCAGATATTTCTCAGCAGCTAACAGAATGGTGGCATGATGTGCTGTGTAAGTGAAACCGACTTGGTAGAACAGTTTCAATTATGTACCCAAAGAAAGATTTTGTACTAAATGCAGCCTCATCAAATGCAGTTCACTGGGTTTGAAAGCAAGGTGGAAATGTAGTGGAACCAGGAATTGCAGACCATGTAATTTGAAAATGTTCATCACCCAATATACACTGAAGGTTCTAGACAGGGGCCAGCCTTGTCAAATAAGTTACCATAAAATAAATCACAATTTGACTAAGTGCAAGGGAGACAGATTATCATCACTGTGTTTTGTTTGAAGGGGAATTAGAAGGCAGAATGGGTATGG
>LOEQ01014652.1:21443-35645 GCA_001685075.1 Bramus lutescens | reverse complement strand
TGATGCTGCCCAATAGCAAGAAGAAACATCTCGGCGCATATTAGGAGTGGGTGTAGAAGAGATGACAGTTGATCAAACAGCATGGCCATTTAATCAAGCTAACCTATAAAAGTAACAAATAATTTTCATTTGATCAGATATAAATTGCAAAAAGAGAATCTCCTCAAAATTAGTATTGGGGAAGGGTTTTGATTCATTCCTTTAAGGAAAAGAAAGATATCCAGTTAAGGAATTTAAAAACAATTGAGACATCTGAAGAAAATGGATAAATCATCTAGAAAATGTATAACTAAACAAGGACTAAAGAAAAATAAGCTATGTAAAGAAAATACACAGAGTTGGAATTGTATATATTATTGTGTTTTGTTTGAATTTTTGACTGTGCATGAACTAAGTACAAGGAGATATTTAGTTGTATATGTTTCTAAGTTAAACCAACATAAAGTTATCTTAAGTTCAAAATTTGGGACTAAAGATATGTTGCTTCAGAAATGAGGTTCTGCTTTTGTTTCAGCAGACAATAGAAGGCTGACTAATATGATTTGATCAAACAAGACCCCCTGAAACAATGACCCAAAGGATCTACATCCCTGACAGCTTCATGACTGCTGGCTAAGATGAACCAACCACACAGGATACCCCAAGAAATACCTTCTTAACAGCACTCCAATCAGCAGAACGTAGTCTAGAGAACAACACCCAAATTCCTTGAATGATTGTTTATAAATGTTTGTTTACATTAAAAGGGGATATGCTATAAAGATCAATACTTTGCATTTGTATGGATCTTGGTTTACTGATAAAAATTTAAGGATTATTCTGTTGTTATATTTCTGCTCTTGATTAAGGTATTGTATTTGTGCAGTGCATTTAAAAGTGTAATGTGTTGTTAAGAAATACAGATTAATAAATAGTCTATAATGGTCAATTTTTAGAAAAATTCATTAGGTTTTCTATATATAGAGAGATATATTTCAGTTCAATATACAATCTTCAGCCCTCCAAAGACACACAGAATATGGCATTTAAAAGGTTTTAAGAAATTAGTCTTTTCTCTACAGTGAGACATGTCTGCTTCTGGGAGCAACAGTTTCTCCAGAGAGGAGGATGCACAAAGAAGAGGGTCCTTATGGAGTTTGTTAGCCATTTAGTCAAGAAACTATTCATACATGTACTGCTTGATGACATTCTATATGAACTGGATATGAAGGACTTACAGAAATATGACAACAAAACTTGTCATAAGAAGGTGAGATGATCCTCTGTGGTTCCTGCTTCATGAAAAAGCTGACAAACATTTTGAAGGACACAGAAGAAAGTATCTGATGAAATTTGCCATTACATGGCAGAACAGATAGTCAAATTTCCTGATTCATGAAAAAGTCATCTGGATACTACGGTTCTATAGACTGAAGATGGATATTTTCTTTTTTTATATTTTTAAGTTTCTTTTTATTTCATTATACATAAACCAATCAAAATTCTTACTTCCTCCCCTCCACCAACTTACCTCCCCATCCTCCACATGCCCTTCCCTCCTTATTCCTAAGAGGTGGCAAGGTACCCTGTCCTGTGGGAGGTCCAAGGCCCTCCCCCCCTACATCCAGGCTTATGATCCATAAAGTATAGAATCCCAAAAATGCCAGTACATGCAATAGAGACAAATCTCAGTGACATTATGATTGGCCCCTCATTCTGCCCCAATTGTCAACCACATTCAGCATGTCCAGTTTGAACCCATGCTCATTCAGTCCCTGTCAAGCTGGAGTTGTGAGCTCCCATCAGCTCAAGCACACTGTCTCAGTGGGTGAAACTACCCCTTGTGGTCCTGACTTCCTTGCTCATATTCTCCCTCCTTCTGTTGACCTTGGCAGCTCAGTCCACTGCTCTGATGTGAGTCTCTGTCTCTGACTCCATGTGTTGCCCATTGAAGGTTCTCTAGTGATATTCAAGATAGTCATCATTCTGACTATGGGAGAAGACTACTTCAAGTACCCTCTCCTCCATTGCCCAGGGTCCTAGCTGGAGTCATCCCCATGGACTCCTGTGAACCCCTCCAGAGCCAAACCCAAAATGGCTCCCTCAATTAAGATATCTCCTTCCCTGCTCCCATATCTGTCATTCCTCCATTTCAACCATCCCACTCCCCCAAGGTCTCTCCAGCCCTCCCAGTCTCCACTCTCCTTCCCCTTCTCCCCTTACTTCTACTGCACTCCCTGGCCCCATGCTCCCAACTTTTGCCTTGCGATCTTGTCTGCTTCTAATTTCCAGGTGGATCTATGTATGTTTTTCTTTGGGTTCACCTTATTAACTTCTCTAGGATCTTGAACTATAGGCTCGCTGTTCTTTGTTTCTGGCTAGTCTCCACTTATGAATGAGTACATACCACATTCATTTTTTGGGGGTCTGGCTTACCTCACTCAGGATAGTATTTTCTACTTCAATCCATTTGAAGGCAAAATTCCAGATGCCATTTTTTTTACCACTGAGTAGTACTCTAATATGTAGATGTGCCACACTTTCTTTATCCATTCTTCCATTGAGGAGCATCTAGGTTATTTCCCAGTTCTGTCTATTACAAATAATGCTGCTATGAACATAGTTGAACAAATACTTTTGTAGTAAGATTTGGCATCACTTGGGTATATTCCTAAGAGTGGCATTTTTGGATTATGGGGTGGGTTGACTCCCAATTTTCTGAGAAATCACCACATTGATTTCCAAAGTGCTTGCTCAAGTTTGCATTCCCACCAGCAATAGATGAGTGTTCTCCTTACTCCACATCCTCTCCAGCATAAGCTATCATTAGTGTTTTAAATTTCAGCCATTCTGACAGGTCTAAGATGGTATCTCAAAGTTGTTTGATTTGCATTTCCTTGATAACTAAGGAAGATGAACATGTCCTTAAGTATCTTTTTGGCCATTTAAAATTCTATTGAGAATTTTCTGTTCAGTTCAGCACCCCATTTTTAATTGGGTATTTAGAATTTCAATGCCCAGTTTATGGAGTTTTTATATATTTTAGAGATGAGAACTTTGTCTGATGTGGTATTGGAGAAGATCTTCTCCCATTCAGTCTTTTTTTTCTTAATGGTAGTGTCATTTGCTTTACAGAAGTTTCTCAGTGTCAGGAAGTTCCATTTATTCATTGTTGCTCTTATTGTCTGTGCTACTGGGGTTTTATTGTCTGTGCCCATGTGTTGTAGGCTACTTGCCAGTTTCTTTTCTATCACGTTCATTGTGAACAGATTGATATTGAGGTCTTTGATCCATTTGGACTTGAGTTTTGTGCATGGTTATAGATATGGATCTATTTTCATTCTTCTACATGTTGATATCCAGTTATGCGAGCACCATTTAATGAAGATGCTTTCTTTTCTCCATTGAATAATTTTAGCTTCTTTTTCAAAAATCAGTTGTTCATAGGTGTGTGGATTAATATCTGTGTCTTTGATTCAGTTCCATTGGTCAACCTCTCTGTTTTTATGCCAATGCCAAGCTATTTTAATTATTGTATTTCAAAAATAGAGCTTGATGTCAGCGATATTGAATCCTCCAGATATTCATTTATCTACAATATCATTTTGTCTATCCTGTACTTTTTTATTAAAAATTTCCACCTCCTCCCCTCCTCCCATTTCCCTCCCCCCTGCTCCCCCTCCTCCTCCCTCTCCAGTACAAAGAGCAGTCAGGGTTCCCTGATCTGTGGGAAGTCCAAGGTCCTCCCCCCCTCAATCCAGGTCTAGGAAGGTGTGCATGGGAATAGACATGGATCTATTTCATTCTTATACTTGTTGATATCCAGTTATGCCAGCACCATTGGTTGAAGATGCTTTCTTTTCTCCATTGTATAATTTTAGCTTCTTTTTCACAAATCAGGTGTTCATTGGTGTATGAATTAATATCTGTGTCTTTGATTCAATTCCATTGGTCAACCTTTCTGTTTTTATGCCAATACCAGGCTGTTTTAAATATTATAGCTCAATAATAAAGCTTGATGTCAGGGACATTGAAGCCTCCAGATATTCCTTTATTGTACAAGATTGTTTTGGCTCTCCTATAATTTTTGTTTTTCCATAAGAAGTTGAGTATTCTTTAAACTTCTGTGAAGAATTGTGTTGGGATTTTGATGGGGATTGCATTGTATCTATAAATTGCTTTTGGTAGGGCTGTCAATTTTACTATGTTTATCTTATCTATCCAAGAGCATGGGAGATCTTTCCATTTTCTTATATCTTCTTCAATTTCTTCAAAGACTTAAAGTTCTGTTTCTATTATTAATTCATTTTATTACTTAAAAGAACACCCATCCATATTCTTACTTACTCCCCTCCTCCCATTCCTTTTCTACTCCCTCTACACACTCTCACCCACACCCTCCAATTTTAAGAAAGGGCAAGACACCCTGACCTGTGGATCATCCAAGGCACTCTCCACTACATCCATGTGGAGCAAGTATACATCCAAAGAGAATAGGATCACAAAAAGGCAATACATGCAATAGAGACAAATCCCAGTGCCATTGTCACTGGCCTCTCAGTCTGCCCCAACTGTTGGCTACATTCAGAGGGACTAGTTTGATCCCATGCTCATTCATTTCCAGTCTAGTTGGAGTTGGTGAGGCACACCTTTCACTTCTTTAGTTACTGTTACATCACTATATTTTATGTTATCTGTGACTATTCTGAAGTGGAATTTTTTGCTGATTTTTTTCTTGGCTTCTTTATCACTTGTAAATGGAGGGCTACTAATTTTTTTGAGTTGATCTTGTATCGTTCCACATTACTAACAGTATCTACCAGCTGTAGGAGTTCCCTGGTAGTGTTTTTGAGTTCACTTATATATACTATTATACCATCTGCTAATAATGAAAATTTCACTTCTGACTTTCCATTTTGAATCTCCTTATCTCCTTTTGTTGTCATATTGCTCTAATCAGAACCACAAGAACTATGTTGAAGAGATACAGAAATAATGGGCAGCCTTGTCTTTTTCCTAATTTTAGTGAAATCACTTGGAATTTCTCTCCACTTAATTTGATGTTGGCAGTCAGATTGTTGTATATCACTTTTATTATGTTTAGATATGTTTCCTTTGTCCCTGATCTCTCCAAGACCTTTATTATGATAAGGTGTTGGATTTTGTTGAATGCATTTTCAACATCTAATGAAATGATCATATTTTTCTTACAATTTATTTTTATAATGTTACATTTTTAGATCTTCATATGTTGAACCATCTCTACATCTATGGGATGATTCCAACTTGATCATGGAGGAAGATATATTTTGATGTGTTCTTGGATTTGGTTTGCCAGCATTTTATTGAGTATTGTTGCTTCTATGTTCATGAGTGAGATTGGTGTGTAATTCTCTTTCATGGTTGAGATTTTGTGTAGTTTCAGTATCAGGGTAATCTTATAAAATGAGATTGGCAATGTTTCCTCTGTTTTGATCATGTGGATTCCTTTGAGGAGTGTAGGTATTAGGTCTTCTTTGAAGCTCTTGTATAATTCTGTACTGAAACCATATGGTCTGGGGTGGTTTTTGTTGACTGCTTCTACTTTCTTGCAGTTTATAGGTCTGTTTAAATGTTTTCCATATTTTGATTAATTTTGGTATGTGGTACCTATTCAAAAATTTGTCCATTTGTTTTTAAATTTTCTAATGCTGTGGATTATATATTTTTGTACCATAAACTAATTAGTCTCTGGATTTCCACAGTGTCTATTGTTATGTCCCTCTTTTCATTTATGATTTTGTAAATTTGGATGTTCTTTCTCTGCTTTTTGATTCGTTTGGATACAGGTTTGTCTATCATGTTTATTTTCATAAATTACCAGCTCTATGACTCATTGATTCTTTGTACTATTTCCTTTTTTTCTATTTTACTTATATTTATTTCAGGTCTGAATATGATTTTTTCCTCTCTTCTCTTCATCCTGAGTGATTCTGCTTCTTTTTGCTTTAGAACTTTCAGGTGTGCTTTTAAGTCACTGGTCTGAGTTTTCTCCACATTCTTTTGTGGGCACTTAGTTCATAGTTTCCCATAGGTTTGTGTATGTTATGCCTTAATTTTCATTGAATTCTAGGAAGGCTTTCATTTCTTTATTTATGACTTCATGACTCAGGGATTGGTCAATAGTTCACTGTTCAATTTCCATGAGTTTGTAGGATTTCTGAGAAGAGTGTTAAATTCTATGTTTAAACTGTGGTGATCTGATAAGATTCAGGGGATTACTCCAATTTTTTTGGTAACTGTGGAAGTTTGCTTTGTTACCAAATATGTAGTCATTTTTAGAGAAATTTTTGAGGTGCTGTGAAGAAGATATATTCTTTTGTGTTTGGGTGGAATGTTCTATAGGTGTGAGTTAAGTCCATTTGTTTCATGACATGCTATTTCTCCTATATCTCTGTTAAATTTCTGTCTGTTTGACCTGTCATTGGTGAGAGTAAAGTGTTGAAGTGTCCTACTATGACTTGTGTGGTTTGATGTGCGATTTAAGGTTTAGTAATGTTTATTTTACATATGCGGATGTTCTTTTATTATGGGGCATAAATATTTAAGATTGAGATTTCTTCTTATTGGATTGTTCCTCTTATTAGTATAAAGTATCCTTTTCCATCTCTGTTGATTGATTTTAGTTTGATATCAATTTTGTTAGATATTAGGATAGTTACACCCACTAGTTTCCTAGGTCTATTTGATTACAAACATTTTTCTGACACAATGTTTGTCTTTAGGGTGAGGTGTGATTCTTCAATACAACAGAAGGCTAGATTTGGTTTTCATATCCATTGTCTTAGCCTGTGTCTCTTAATATGTGGATTTAATCTATTGATATGAGGAGATATTAATGACCAGTGTTAGTTAATTCCTGTTATGTTTTTGATGATAGTGTTTGAGTGTTTTCCTTCTTTGGATTTTGCTAGTGAATGGTTATCTATTGTTGTTAGCTTCCTTGTGTTGGGGTTTTCCTTTTCTTTAGGGCTGTGGTTGTGAATAGGTGTTGTTTAAATCTGTTGATTTTCATGAAATAACATGTTTTATCCACTGCTAGTGATTTAAAACTTTGGTGGGTATATTAGTCTGGGCCTGCATCCATAGTCTCTTAGTGTCTGCAAAACATCTTCTCAGTACCTCCTGGCTTTCCTGGTTTCCACTGAGAATCAGGTGTCATTCTGATAAGTCTACCATTTCATGTTACTTGATCTTTTTCCTTTGCAGCTGTTAATATTCTATCTTTAATCAGTATGTTTTGCATTTCAATTATTATATGGTGAGGCAACATTTTTTGATCCATTGTATTTGATGTTCTGTAAGCTTCTTCTCTCTTCATAGGAATATTCTTTTTGAGTTTGTGAAAGTATTTCTCTCTGATTTTATTGAAAATATTTTCTGTCTTTGAGCCAGAGTTCTTCTTCTTCTGTTCCTACTATTCTTAGGTTTGGTATTTTCATGGTGTCCCAAATATTCTGGATGGATTCTGTTAAGAATTTGTTGGATTTACCATTTTCTTTGACTAATGAATTGATTTTCTCTATAGTGTCTTCAACATCTGAGATTCTCTCTTCTATCTCTTGTACTTTGCTGGTTATTTTGCCTCTATAGTTCCTCTTCATTTATCCAGATTTTCCATTTCCAGAATTCCCTAAGTTTGTGTTTTCTTTATTGCCTCTATTTCAGTCTTCAAGTCTTGATTTATTTGCTTGATCTGTTGAATTGTTTTTCTTGGGTTTCTTTGAGAGATTTATTAATTTGTTCTAATCATATTTTACTCATCTTTTCCTTCATTTCTTTAATGGAATTTTTTATTTTCTCTTTGAAGGTCTTCATCATCTTCATGAAATTATATTTGAAATTGTTCCTTCTGCTTTTTATTGGTCATGATAATCAAGTTTTCCTTTTGGGTGACCATTGTGTTTTGGTATTATCATATTGCTTTTTAGCTTGTTGGATGAATTTTGCATTGGTGCCAATTCATCTCTTACTACAATTGATGCAGTCAGTGTCTTTGAATCTTGATCCAATCCTTGAACATCCTGTCTGAGTCTTTGGGAATTGTTCTTGGTCTGCTATGTACTTTCAATTTCTTTGTCTCAAGGACCACTGAAGTCTCTCTTAGCCTGGTCCCCTTGTCTTCTCTCTTGGCTGTGCTCTCTTGGTCCTCTTGTGCTTTAGAGTTCCTTTCTTGGTCCTCTCAGCAGTTAACTTTCCTCTTGGTACTCTCGGTATTTTAGCAAGCTGTGTTTCAGTGTTACACTCAAGTTGCAGGACAATATGTAACTTTGTAGGCTAGATGGGACTTGTAGCTAGTGGGGAGTCCAGTAGATGGGGTGGGTATTGAGGCAGCTTACTTGCAGGAAACACTTCTGCTGGCTAGAGAAACTGAGGCAGTTGAGGGAGGAGCCTGGCATTTTGCCCCACTCTGGATGTCATAGATAGTGGTGTGTCCTGCCACATGTCTGGTCACTCAACTCTTAGTCCTCTCTGTATTGTAGCAAGCTGTGTTTCAGAGTTCTACCAAGGTTTCAGGAGTATAGGCAAGTTTGGAGACAGAATAGACTTAATAACTTGCAGATTCCAGCTGATCGGGATAAGTTTTACTATAGCTTACCTGCAGGAAACTCTCCTGCTACTGGCTAGAGAAGCTGAGGCAGTTGAGTGAGGTGTCTGGAGCTTTGCCCCACTATGGAGGTCCTAGGGAATGTGGTGTCCTGTCATATGCTGGTCACTGACCTCTTGTTCCCCTCTGCATTGTAGCAAACTGAGTTTCAGAGTTACACCAAGGTTGCTGCAAAATAGTCCTGTATTCAATCTTTAAAAGACTTTATTTTAGATTAAAAAAAAGCTATTTGGAGAATGGGGAAATTGGGAAGGCTTCATATTTTGACCAAACAGTGACACATGCTGCCAACTTCAATGAGTGCCTTGGTCTCTACATAGTCTTGAGGTAGTAGAATACCCTCTGTATTTTAATCATTAGTCTCTGTGATTGAACTTTCACAACCTGATCCTATCACACTGTCACTTGTCTAACCTTGGAGGCTATGAGCCAGGACAGTATAAAAAATGAAATGGATCCCTTAGTAAAGCTCATGGTTTGCAGAGTTCTCAGTTTCTTCTATAAACATGTGATTCCTCTACATTACACATACTGGATGGAGCAAGAAGTATGTGTGTACCAAGTGTAACAATATGTCAGTTGTCTAATTTTCAGGAAAGATGGGCACCTGTAAGCAGACTTTTCTTTTTCCAGTCTGTCCATTCACAAATAAATTAAATAGAGACATAATATAAATTACACCTACATACATATGCTCAGGCTTGTTACCAGTTAACATTTATACTTAAAATAACCCATTACTATGAATCTATATATAGCTCCTGGCTTTACCTGACCTCAAGCATGTTTTGCTCCCCCTGAATCTCATGGTAACACCTTCTGACTCTGCCCTTCTTCTTCTTAGAATTCTCCTTGCTGCACTCTCCTGCCCATTATCTGCTGTCCAGTTATAGCTTTTATGTTAACCAGTGAGAATACTACATATAAATATTGTTTCAAAGAAGAAACCCATCTTATGTGTAAGAAAAATGAATAAAATTAAGAAGAGTGAAAGCACACTAATCAAATCAAGAAGTTAGGAAAACTATTGTGAACAGAAGGGTGGCACCAAAATGTGTCTTTAAAAATACAGTTTCAGGAGTAAGGATCTAGCCTGGAGAAGCCTTCACAGTCATTGTCTCTCAGTTGCTCTGTGCCTGACTACTGCATTAACAGTGGTTACTGCTGGAATTGAATCAGGTATTCAGTCCCCAGGGAAGAAATTTGAGTGGATGGGGAATATAACTTATGATGATAGCAACAACTATATACAAACTATCCCTCAAGAGTCATATCTCCATCACTAGAGAAATATCCAAAAAATGTCCTTCATGCAGCTTAATTATCTGACCAGTGAGGAAAAGGCACATACTATGGTGCAAGTGAGGAGACTACAGTACAAGTCCAGATACACACCTCCCTGCAGAGAACTCTGAACCAGAATGGGGAGCTCAGGCCTAATCAATCTCAGGAACTCTATTTCAGAGGAGGGAAAGAAAACCTGGTTTTCTCTGTCGTTGTTTCTAACTGCCTGAAGACAAAAAAGATAGGGGTTCTTTCCTTTCTGCAATCATGAACTATTTTGTGTTTGTAAATTCAAATTTATTTGTTTCTGTGTCTCTTAAGACAGTAAAAAGCAGAATTTCTTGTGATTTGGAATGTGGATGAAGCCTTTACCAACTGAACCATTTCTCTGGTTTTAAGAATATGTTCTAATGAGAATAGTTTTTAGGAACTCAGCTGATCTTACATGACAGTAGGTTTCACATAGTAATTGTGATTCCACTTTTGATTGTTCACAAACTCCACTCTCAGGAACATCTGTATGTTGGACCACTTCCTAATCTATTCACACAAACCAGTTGCTGGGATGAATAGGGCATGAGACATATTGTGACAAAGAGGTCACATCACTGCAGTGGTATTATCCACCAAGTAATGCAAAACAGGGGATTTCCTGGTGTCAAGTGTGTATGGATGTATACATTTACAAACTCTGCTATCAATGTTTACTGCCTCCCAAAGATAGCCTATTTTGAGCAGAAAAAAACATATCAGTTGAAAATAAAATTTAAAGCATCATATCAAATAAGTACTCAAGTGTTCACACTGATTAGTAATATTTTTAAGTGTGACAGAGAGGATCCACCTGTGACATAGAAGATATTTGAAAATTGTGTCTGCAAATGTACTTGGACATTCACCATTAGAGCTTTATTCAATGGATTGTGATCTCTTCCAATGACTGTCATAGGACTATAAATATAACCATAATACAAACCCTGAAACACAGTGACTCACCCATGCAGCTAAAACTAAACCTATAGTGTTAATAAGCTTTACCATACTCATGTGTAAGTTAACAACCCCTCCATTCAGTTAAAAAGACTTAGATTAAACTCTGTGATATCTTTGTCAAATTCTGCCTGAACATTAGAAAAATTTGAATGATCAAAGGATGAGACAGAATGTTTGAAATAAATATCTTTAAATGGTTTCACAAACAAGGTGACACAGCATGTATAGTTGTTGAAAATTTTCAGAACCTGCACTGAACAGCTACCACTCCATTGAAAAGATCTGTCACGAATATGGAAAATCATAGCCTAAATATCATTCATAATGAATCAAATAGTGCAAAGAGGACTTGGGAGACAGGTATATTTTATATATGAGCAGAGGGGAGGAATTTATCTTCATGTACACAGACCATTGTCTGGATGTCATGATCCTCAACATTTCTCATGTGTCTGGGAGTAGGTAAACATGGTTAGGATTAAGAAAATATTCTGTAGGTCTGTGCATCCACTTCCTCTAGAAAACTCATAAACGGCCTGATTTAAGAGTGGCATTTGCCCTGCACTCTTCTACCTTCTTATTTCCTCTACAGACTTAACAATTCAGTGCTGCCCCAGTCTCAGGCTGAAAGCCCAGTTCTGGCCATTGAGTCTCAAACGCCTTTTCACATGAGCCTCAAACAAAGTTTGTATGCTCTTGCAGTGCTTCTCTATTCCAGGCTTTTCTATAAAGTGAAACTCTCAGTGTTGAAGGAAAAGAAATTGGGCATGTGACTCATAGTGTGCGTGACCAATGGTGATGTTCACTGTTCTCAAGTTTCCTGTTTGCATAGCAACAGGAATCATAATTGTCTTGATGAAACCCTCAGAGGGCCTGCCCTTTAAATGTGCTATCTTTACATTATCTGTAATCAACTATCATATTAACTGAGCTTATCAGCATTAAAAAAGTACTTGGACAAGCTGGTATTATACTATCAATTGTTGGAAGCATAGCTGATTTGACAATGTACTGGGCTTCTCTTGCTCATAGAGAATTTGGGGAAAGAATAGTGGGATTCCAAGCTGAGATTAAATATAGGAGGAAGGATTCTATCCTCAGCAGCTCTGGGTTGCACCCATTGCCCAGTTTTCTGAAAAGAGATTGTGTTTTGTACCAGCTATAGATGGACATCAACTAGACCAGTCAACAGAAGATGTTTGAGAGAGAGGGTTTTCTTAGCCTTGATTTTGAGTACCAAGTTTTGTTTACATTAATTTTTGAAATGGCCGTTTCCCTCTAAACAAATACACACTTTTGAAACACAGAGGAAGACAAAAGGATACTGTCAGAACGTGAGTGTTATGCTCCTCTGTGTCAACACTTTGCCATAATTTTGTCAAATGTGTAGTGGTATGAGAAGTATTATCAATGGATCTTTATATAATTAAAATTTGTATTTTTAAGCTGGCAAAAGATACAAGGAAGAAATACCTTTGCTTTATTTCTGCCAAAATATATCATACTATAGATGATAAAAAAAGCTATAAAGAGTTATATAGATTTCTGTCTATAGTAGGATTATTAGTATAAGGAATGTTGTCTTAACCCTTTAATAGTAGCTTGGCTGCTTAGGCTGTTAACCACATGTGAGCTAGCAAACTACTGGGCAATTGTTTGGAAGTTTCCACAGCCATGATGATAAGAATGCTTATAGGGATCCCTGCAATTGGATATAAACACAACTGGACAGGCATTTGTTGATATGTACTGAAGCCACAGACTAAACTGATGGGAGGTGAGAATTAATTACCTAAGTGTTTGCCAGTCCAAAGGTATTCTTTCATACATATTTGCCATGTATTTATTATTCCAGTAGTGAAAATACTCTCAATACCTATCTGTAACTCTTTTCTGAGATCATTATACATGGTGAATGTCAAGTTTTCAGAGGCAGGAATTTGGTTTTCTTCTTTAATATTTAATATTACATAATATTTAATATTTTCCTTAGTAGCTTTTAAAGGTGTTATAGTGAATGTGGAGTATATAATACATTAAAATATGACAAGAAATCATGCAGTGAATATGCAAGATATTCAACAAAAAGCCACATTTTTGCTACTTCCATTTCATTTGGTGAATCTGTTTAAATGCCCTAACCTGGTTCCAGAGGAATGAATGATTTGGCTTAATAGGTCTTTTAGCAAAAAACAATTGGCCATTTATTCCCTCCACAACAAGATTCTGCATGAGTTCCATTGGAAGAATTTCAAGCATGGGTCTTAGTAAAAGTCTGTTGTTGTTGTTGTTAATCTTAGATACACTTTGGCTACAATTTTTAAAGTAAGCTTTGCATCTACTGTACACATGCAGGAGTTTCAGGGACAGAGAATCCTAACAATGAGCTATATTTGAGAGCCAATGTGAGAAGACAGGGGTGTGGTCTGATTCACAGAAAGCACTGCTTCTTCCTTGTACTGCAAGTTGAAAGAGAATACAATGGAACTATTTACAGAAAAAGGAACAAGGAAAGAAAAGAAGGTTGCCTTTGGGCACAGATCTGCCTATTGGTGCTTCAACATGAGATGTCTAAATTTCCCTTTGCTTAGGAAACTCTTGACAACCCAGAGAGATGATGGAGGATTCTTTGGAAAATATACAGAATCTGTCTGCTTTGATGACAGGGATGACCAAATGTAATATCCTCCATAAGGGTTCATGTTTCTTATTAACTAAGTCTAACCTTTGCTTACACTGAGAACTCCAAAATGTCTCACTAACACATTGACTATTCCAACTCAGGGCACAAAGTGAGTAGATACATTTCATTAGTTTTCCCTCAGACAAGATTCTAAGGTGTATATATTCAAGCACATTAATAGGAAATGTATATTCAGCAATTCTTCTTTCATAACACATTAAGAAAAGATGTCAAAGACTTCCCCTCCATGTTATTTATCCAAGAACAAGGCCAAATTTTAATTCTCTACTTCACTCCCTTTTTCAGATTCATATAACTACTACCTTTCTGTTGTATGAGTCTGAGAATCTGTCTCCATCTCTCCATCTCTATTTCTATCTCTCTCTCTCTTTGTGTGTGTGTGGGGGTGGGTGTATGGGTATGTGTGTTTGTGTGTGTGTGAGAGAGAGAGATAGAAAGAGAGAATATTCATGTGTGTATTAGGGGTGCAACCTGTATTTATTTAAAAGCAGAGAAAATATCCCATGGGATTTTTTTTTGATCCAGTCTATTCGGTGTTCTGTGTGCTTCTTGAACCTTCATAGGAATATCGTTCTTTAGGTTGGAAAAGTTTTCT
>LOEQ01014652.1:2393-18054 GCA_001685075.1 Bramus lutescens | reverse complement strand
GATGTCAACTTGTAGAAGAATGAAAATAGATCCATATCTATCACCATGCAAAAACTCAAGTCTAAATGGACTAAATACCTCAATATTAATCTGAACACACTGAACCTGATAGAAGAGAAAGTGGGAAGTTGTCTACATTGCATGGGCACAGGAGACCACATCCGAAGTATAACTCCAGGAGCACAGACAATGGGGGAAACATTGAATAAATGAGACCTCATAAAACTGAAAAGCTTCTGTAAAGCAAAGGACACTGTCATTAAGACAAATAGGCAACCTACTGATTGGGAGAAGATCTTCATCAACCCAGCAACAGATAAATGTCTGATCTAAAAAATATATGAAGAACTCAAGAAACTAGACTTTAAAATGCTAATTAACCCAATCAACAAATGGGGCTGTGATATGATCAGAGAATTCTCAACAGAAGATGAAATGACCAAAAGATACTTAAGGTCATCCTCAATCTCCTTAGCAATCAGGGAAATGCAAATCAAAACACTTTGAGATACCATCTTACACCTGTCAGATTGGCTAAAATCAAAAACACCAATGATAGNATCTTGAATTTTGCATGCAAATGGATGGAAATAGAAACACTATCCTAAGTGAGGGAACCCAGACCTAAAATGACGAATATGGTATGTACTTACTCATTATTGGATTCTAACCATAAATTAAGGTAATTGAGCCTATAATTCATGATCCTGGAGAAGCCAAATAGGAAGGTGAACCCAAAGAAAAACAGGTAGTTATCTTCCTGGATAGCAGAAATAGACAAGATTTCCAGGCAAAAACTAGGAGCTTGGGGGTGGGCATGGGGTAGGGGTAAGGGGAAATGGGGAGAGATAAGTGAGAAGGGGAGGATGGAGAGTTCTTGGGGGAAGGGGAAGGTTGGGATGGAGGAAGGGTTGTTATGGGTGCAGGGGAGAAGATATCTTAGTTAAGGGAGCTTTTTTAGGGTTGGCAAGAGTCTTAACTCTAGAGGGGATCCTAGGTGTTCAAGGACATGACCCCAGCTTGCTCCTTGAGCAGCTGAGGAGAGGATGCCTCAACTGGCCCCATCCTATAGCCACACTGATGAATATCTTGCATATGACCATAGAAGCTTCATCTGGTGATGGATGGAAATAGAGACAGAGACCCACATTGCAGCACTGGACTGAGCTCCCAAGGCCCAAATGAGGAGCAGAAGGAGGGAAATCATGAGCAAGGAAGTCAGGACCGCAAGGGATGTGCCCACCCACTGAGTCGATGGGGGTGATCTAATGGGAGCTCTCCAAGGCCGGCTTGACTGTGACTGATGGAGCATGTGATCAATCCGGACTCTCTGAACGAGGCTGACAAGGAGAGCTGACTGAAAAGCCAAGGACAATGGAACTGGGTTTTGNAAATTTTTAATAATAATAAAGAAAATAAAGAAAAAAGAATTATCTTCTTTTCATCCTTTCATTTCATAAAATCTTGCTATCAGCAGTACTATCTCATATTAAACATTATATTTTATATAGGATATGGAAAATGATATCCCATCATGCCCTGCAATCTATATGAGATTAAGAGGAAATTACTAGCAGACTTCCTGGACTATTCAAGGAAACCTAATTTCCCAGCCTGTAAGTAAAGAATATAAACTCAATTATTCTTATAATTTCCAGGGGAAAATTAATGTAGTCTAGGCTAATATTTTTCTAATCTCCTCAATGGTGACCAGGACACAATTCTCTGCTCACAGGGCCTTAGGTGCCTGGAAAAAGGACAAGGGTGGTCTAGACAATAATAGTACTTTTTTCTGTTTCTGTCTCAAGATCAATGTTTCTGCCATGGATCCTTGATCAGTTAACAATGTCTTGATTGTTAGGGACTAGAGGTAACTCTTTCTATATTTCAGAATTTTTTCTCTGTTTTTACTTATAAATGTTCTCTATGCTTTTTCTATGGTATTCTCCATGACTTCTGCCTATTGCCAAAAGTTTACTTTGGTCTCTTCATAATGTATCAAAGCTTTCTCATATTCTCCTCATACACATTTAAATTTTTATTGTTGTTCTTTATCAAATGATTCTTTACCTTTACAATCTCTTCAATTCTTTTTTCTCATTTTGATATGATTCATTCTATTAGTGAATTATTACACTTAGTGTTTTTTATTTTGGAATTATTATTATTTTCATTTCAAGCATAAATTGAGCTTGTTTTCTTCAGCTATTTGTCTTTTTATAATTTGGATTTTTTCTCATTTCTTTCAGCACTTTTTGATGTTGTTTTGATGATATTGTTTTGAGGAATATTCGTATAGTCTTTGAGTTCAATATACATAGGCATAATCATTCTTTTGTATTTTTGCCTGGAATATCATTCATGCAATTGTTACTGGAGTTCATTACTATGCAAAAGGTAACACAAGACTGGAATGACATGGAGATTTGTCAAATTATTTGCATTTGTTGGTGCACAAGTACTTGTATTCTGAAACTTTACTGCATTCATAAGGTCCAACATTTTTTTATTAGATACTGTTGTACCTTTTAAGTAAATCATGTCATCTGCAAATTTGGATGATTTATTACCTTCATATTCTCTTACATTTTATGTCTTTTCCTTGCCAAAATTATAGCTAAGACTATAAGCACTATGCCAAATGGAGAAGGATAAATTGAATACTCATGATATATTCCTCATTTTAAAGAAAATGCTCTCAGTTTCTCTCAAATTAGTGTAATTTTGTCTATAGCTTTCTTCTATATACTTTTACTTTTAGGTACATAGCATTTATTCTTAAGACTCCAGAATTGATTTCATGAAAGTGTGTTGAAATTTGCCAAGTGACCATTCAGCATCATTTGATAATTATTTTATTTTAACTTTTGTGTTAATTCATGTAGGATATGTTAGTGAGATGTGTGTGTGTGTGTGTGTGTGTGTGTGTGTGTGTTGAACCAACCTTGCACTTGAGGAAGGTTCTCTTTCCTGGTCTTTTTCTTTAAAAGGAAACTTTTAAGAACAATATCAATTTATTGATAATGGGTCTGTTAACATTTTTTATATCTTTCTGGATTAATTTTGGTAGATGATGTGAACTTAGAAATTCTATTTTTTCCAGGTTATTCGATTTTTCAGGGCTTAAGTTTCCATTATAATTTCTAAGGATATTCTGAGTTACAATGGAGTCAGCTGAAATGATTCCCTTTTGGTGTGAGACTCTTACATTTGGAATTATTTGTTGAGCATTTCTTTTTGTTCAAATCATGTTTACTTTTACAGTGTGGGTATGCACAATTTTCAGTAGGGGACTGATTCTTGAGAAGGGTGAGACATATTTTCTTTCATTCAATTGGTATCAAGGACTGCTGTTTACATGAACTGACATTGTCCTCTACTGACTTGTCCTTTTTGTATATCTCTCTAAGTCTGGAGTTTCTACATTTGGTAAGTTCTGTTGACTATATAGTCATGAGATTTTTGGATCAAGAGGTACAGGGGCTGTGAGACCGTTAGGAGAAGATCTATTTTAGCATGGGCATGAAAGATTCTGTAAAAAGCTAAGATGTCTAGGAGCATATGGAAACAAGAACCTAGAGGAGCTGATGCTTATTGGTAGGTAATATCAACAAGTATTCATCAGTTCATAGAAGCAAAACCATGGAGCTGATTGCCTAACTTTCAGGAAGGAGTGAAGATATCATATGGAAGGAGGAAAGATGTCTTAGGAAAAGAGCAAGGTGGGGGAAATAGAGGAACTTGACTATCTGGTGTTTATGTAAGTTGGTGAACAGGTGGGTTTTCTTTTGTGAGCAAGGTTTGACTTGACTAATGAAGAGAGATAGGCATGTCCATGAGGATCTGTGTGACAATAGAGTATAGCATGAAATTAAATAGAAATGCCAGGGAACTTAGTGAAGTTACAGAGAACTGAGAGTGTGTTTTTGATGGGGAGAATCAGGTCTGCATTGTAGGGGAAGCTAGCTCTCGAGGAATTAAGGGCAAAGGCAAGTATTCAATATGTTTTTATTATTAGTCAAAGAATAATCTCAACAGCATTTATACTTCTTTAATTAATATTGATTTTTTCATGACATATCTTTGAGTTTTATGCATGTGCAGGATTTCTAGATCCAACAAAGCCCACACTAGATTACCAATAAATACAATCTTAAAGGTCCAAATTTTAGAAGTTATTTATGGAAAAATAATATTTTATAGCCTTTACATATCATTGATTTCAGCACTGAGTATCACACACCAGTCAGTTTGCATGAATCAACAGTAACCTAAACCCCTGAACATTATTTCTTCAACCTCATACCTGGTTTAAACATTTGTAAAATTTTTATAATCCTTCTATAATTGGCAACATTGTATTATAATGTCCTCAGTGGAGCAAATACTGTAAAGTGTGGTCTCTAGCAAAAAAAAATTAAAATATGACTTTGAATCATATCCCAAATATATAATAAATAGTAGATAATTCTTAAATTGTTCTTTACTCAGTTTTGTCTCACCTTTGCTATAGGCATTCATATGTCTAATATTTCCACCACAAAACTCATTACACTGCAGCAGGAAATGAAAACAAGTCCACCCTGTATCTATGAAACCAGTCTCGACCTGACGCTGCACCTCTGGCACATAAACCTCGTACTAGATTTTGATGCCTTCCCATTCAGTGATTTCACTAAACAAATCTCACTAACCAAGGAGTAGTGTGTGAGAGATTTCATTGTTGCTTATATAATTTTTAATTAAAATATTTTTGTTAATTCCTTAATTTTATTTCTGTACACATCAATATTCTCACTCATTTTCTTCTCATATCCAAAACTCACTATCTCTAAAATTCATTAATTCTTCAACTTAATTTAATCTTTACCAGTTTCACTCTTTTCTCACTTGCTCTGTCTCTCTTTTTTTGTCTATGCTGAACATATTGAGCTTCATCATATTTACATATATAAACATGAGTCTGATGCAGTCACTTGGGATTCATTTACCTATCAAATAGCTTCTTCTTGAAAAATAACTTATTCTATGCCTCTCAACAGATATTGATAACCTGTAGCTCTTCCTTTAGTAGTGGGTACCCTAGAGATTTCATTTTATGCCTTGAAATTCTACTTTAGACACACATATTGTCAAGATTCTATGGGTTCAGCAACCATGACAAGTGTAGAAAATATGTTCTCATAGCAAAATCCTGGTCCTGAATATATTACAATCTTTCTGTCCCAACTTCATGCATGACATCTCCTGAGTCTTAGGTGTAGGGTTTTTATTGAGGATGTATCAACTTTACTTGGGCATCACAGGGTCAATTATTCATTGTAAACTCACCTGTTATGTTTCCACCTGGAACTAAAAGGCAATAACTTTGTTAATGAAGGTGTTAGAACTTTTATTTGAGGGTATAACTATGATGTTTGAGAATGCAGGATTAAAACAAATACTAATATTCTGCTATATAAGTCATAGGGAAACCTCTGAAAAAAAACAAGCCAGCCTGTGAGCACTAAGAAGCAAGAACTTTGAAGAATAGGAGGCCTACCTACTAAATAAGAACAATTTCTACCCAACAGTACAGAGAAACATAAACATGGTGAAGATTGCCTAAGGTGGGGAAAACAGATAAAAGGATATGATGGCATGTAGGAGAAGGTGTCAGGAAGAAAGTACACTGTTGAAGAGGAAGAACCTGGAATACCTGGTGGTGAAACTCAAGGAAGTCTCTAAGGGCCCAGGTGGATCAATGAGTGTGAAAGAGTAGCTTAGCTGATGGTGTGAAAAAGGCCAATATTCGCAGCACCAGGGAGTAGAAGGATGCGGCATGGAATAAAATAAGCTGCCCCTCCAGGGGGTATTACAGAGGTCACCAAGGACTGGGAATAGCTTTGTGATAGGGAAGAGCAGGTCTCTGTGGTTGGTGTGAAGAGACCTGGAGAAACCAACTGGAAAATATGTATCTTCAAGATGTGTTTTTATGGTTGCTCAAAATTGATCTCAGATAGTATTTATATGTGTATAGTAGTTCTTTCATTTTAGGAGTTAATCAATCTTAGAGATTTCAACATGATATACTTCTATACCAGTGATTATAATTCACACAAAGTCAGTTAAGGGGTTTACAAATATGATGAATAATAAGGTCATATTACTTATTAATGTTTACTTCTATTAAAATACAAAGCCATAAACTCATACCAAGCCACTATTCTTTTTTTCTTTTTTTCTCTATACACCATTTCATATAGACAATTATCAACCCAAACCTATGATGCTCATGCAAGGATTGGAATGAACACATTAGTTTCAGGCGTGGAAAGCATCCTCTACCAACTGACCTATGTCCCGCAAACAATAAGTGATAACATGATCCTATAAATGCTAGTTCAGTGCTTATTTTATTTCAGACACCTGAACCAAAATCTGCCTCCTCTAAGTTGGATATCACTCAGTTCCTCATATAACATGAAGATATGCAAATAATTTTCTCTTCTGCTCATGAAAACTAGCCATGACTCTACAGTTTTGACAGAGGCACCCAGGTCTGCAGTCAAAAATCCTCCCATATCGTGGTCATCCCTGAAAACAGAACATCTAAGATGGACTTGAGACTGAGCTGGATTTTCCTTTTTGCTCTTTTTAAAGGTAATATAGAGATAAAGAGAGATCATAAGTATTTGGGCAAATATAAGTGAGCGTGCCAGTGGACGTTTATGGTAGTTTTCTGACAAGATTCTCTGTGTTTGCAGGTGTCCAGTGTAATGTGCAGCTGGTGGAGACTGGGGGAGGCTTGGCACAGCCTGGAGGGTCCATAAAACTCTCCTGTTTAGCCTCTGGATTCACATTCAGTGACTACTGGATGTACTGGGTCCGCCAGGCACCAGGGAAGGGCCCAGAGTGGGTTGGTGTAATAAAACACAAACCTAATAATTATGAAACACACTATGCAGAGTCTGTGAAAGGCAGATTCACCATCTCAAGAGATGATTCCAGAAGCATCCTGTACCTGCAAATGAACAGCTTAAGAGTTGAAGACACCGCCATTTATTACTGCACTACAAACACAGTGAGAGGATTTCAGTGTAAACCCTGATACAAACCTCCCTGCAGCAACGCCCAGAACCAGCAGGGGGCACAGAGCACACATGAGGTATTCCAGGAACAGGTGCAGACAGAATTTAGTGCTCCTTTATATGGCCCATCTACTGATTTCACATAATGCTTTCTGTATTTATGTTCTGTGAAATCTGTGATAACAAAGTCCTGTTTTGGCACAATATAAAGTATATACACCACACAGTCTAACATAAATTACTTGTAAAAAATCACCTTTGATAACAGAAATGACTATGGTGAGGACACAAGGATCAAATGCTAAGGAAGGTCTATGGTATTGGGGAAGATTTCCCTCATGAGATTAAAGACAAAGCCTCAATGTTATTATGATTAGGACAATGTTGGGATCTTGGTAGCCACAGGGAAGAGACACAAGCCTTAGGGACTCACATACCATCACAAGTCATAGATCTTCTGTTTTCCCTGAAATCTGTGCAAACTAGGAAAAATGTATTTTGTACTTGTGATTTCACTTGATTTATTTACTTAACCTAGAACTTTCATCATTATATCTCCCATTATTTTTGTTCATTTAACTTCTGGCCTTTGTTCTAAACAGATATGAGATACTTACTTGAAGTTCAGCTGAGGCCTAGGCTACATGAAACTCTGTGGAACATGGAGAAGGTTGAAAGTTAATGAAAAAAAAGCTAAAGGAACATGACTGTTACCAAGTATGTTGGATGAGAAAGTTTATTATAAATATGTGGGAGAGCATTACCAGAGGCAAGGTGTTTTGGAGTGACCAAAGTGAATATTACCCAGAGCAATGTAAGGAGTGGTTGGAAGGATAAGATATGGGAGAGAGGAAACCAAGTAAATTAGTCAAGAGGCCCAAAGGGGAGATGAAAGGCCCATGTGTCTAAACAATTGGATTATACACAGAAGAACAGCTGGGAGAGGGAAGCAGAGCCACAAGGATGGATTATTTAAGGTAGGTGGAAGGAATTGCCAGCCGCAAATGTCCTATAAGAGGTAGGAACTGAAGGATTCAAGGACAATCTATTTGTCACACTCTGCTTTGGTATTTTAAATAGGCACCTCAGCCACTTTTCCCAGATTTGAAAGCTAGGATCCCAGCCTTATGTTAATAATATATAAATGAAAGGAGCAATTTGCAACCATGTCTATGACTACTGCCTGATGACACTGAACTTCACTCATGTTGAGTGGGAGCAAAGGAAACTGGAATGCTGGTTTATGCCAGAAAGAGCAGGCTGTTCACTACCTGACCAGTTCTGAGAAAAAAATTTCAGAGTATGGACATGTGGACTTCACTTGGAGCAATTTCTGAGGCAGCGCTACTTGAGTGACCAAATTTAAACTGGTCCAAGGATGCAAATTGTGAGGGAACATTGGAAACTATTTGATGGAGCAATCAGCATTTGATTTTCAATATGATACAACAAATAAACTATGGATAAAAGTTAAAATGGGGCGCTTAGGAAACTCTTTACGTGGATAAAAATTTGAACATTTAGGCCGGTGTACATGGTAATTGAGGGAGGGGAAAACCCAAGGCCAGGGGAGGCAAAGAATGAGAGAGAGAATGCGTGTGAGAAAGAGACAGATCCCAATCTGAAGACTAGGGCAAATAAGCAGGTGTGAAGCAGGTTGTTTATCTACAGTACTTATTTAGAGTCCTTTTGGCCTGTAAGGTTTGCACCCAAGTTGAAAAACTGAAAGAGATAAGCATTTTTTAAATTTTATATAAATAGTCTAAAATTTAGATAATTTAGCTATGCTTGTTTGAATATATTTGACCCCATAATCTCGTAGTACACTATAAGGAGATGTGACTTTCTGAGTAGGTATGTTCTTTTTGGAGGAATTGTGTCATTTTGGGGTCAGGCTTTCAGGTTCCCTGTACTGAGGATTCTTCTCCATGTCTCAGTAAACTTCCTGATCCATTCAAAATGTAGGAATCTCAGCCACTACTCCATTTTTTTCTGCCTACACTAAATGTGTAAATGAGTTTCCTTAATTGAACATTATATAAGTGCATATGGGAAGCCATCAGAACTCCCTCTTATCTAAAAGCAAACTGCATATCATCCTGTTTGGTGGCCATTATTGTAAAAGTTGCAAGAGCCTGTAGGGGTAACTGAGCAAACACCATCAGTGCAGTCTTCAGGAAGTTGGGCCCCATATAGTGTGAGGGTCTTTCTCATGATGCAGCTGTTTCTGGATCACTTCTATTCTTGTAAAACTGTGCAGTAAACTGATTGGTTCAAAGCCCAGAGTGGGATGGAAATAGTCTGATATTGGTTTTATTTTATTTCCTTTTAATTTTTTGGAGTATTTCTTTTTCAGTTTTTGAAAAAAATCTTTTCTCCTTTTACATATCAATCCCAGTACCCTCTCGCTCCACTTCTTCCACTCCCAACAACTTCCACCCACCCCACCCCCATTAACTCATTATAGAGTGTGAAATTTCATATGTGGAGTCAACAAAGTCTGGCACATCACGTTGAGGCACGACCAAGGCCTTCTCCCGATATCTAAGCTGAGTAATGTATCCTGCCAAAGACAATGGGCTCAAAAAAGTTGTTTCAAGTACTAGGGTTAAATCCTGGTCTCACTGCCAGTGGTCCCACAGACTTCCCCAACTACAAAACTGTCACCCACTTTAAGAGGGACAGTTTGGGGCCTATGCACATTTCCTGCTGTCAGTCTGGATTCAGTCAGTTCCAACTAGCTCAGTTCAGCTGTTTCTGGGGGTAGCCCACAATGGTCTTGACCCCTTTCTCAGATTATTGCTCTACTCTCTCTTTTTTTGGACTCTAGGAGTTTGGCCCACTGTCAGCCGTGGATCTCTGTGTCTACTTCCATCAGTTCCTGGATGAAGTTCCTATGATGATAATTAAGGAAGACATCAATCAGATTACAGTGGAATGTCACCTCATGTACCCTCACTACTGTAGCTTAGGGTCTGTTCTAGGGTCATCCTAGTATATTTCAGGGAATTTCCCTAGTGGCTTGTTTGTTGCTAGTCCCATAATTGTTCCCATATTCAAGATTTATCTTTTTCTGCATGGCTTTCTGTCTTTCCACTATCTTGGCCATCCTGTTACCCCATGTTCATCTCCTCTATTACCTTCTCCCTCAACGCAAAGCTCCTAACTTTCTCAGGAGTTCTTATCAATTTCTCCTTCCTAGGGGTATCCATATATGCCTCTCTTAGAGTTCTAGATACCTATCATTTCTGTGGCTGTGGATTATAAACTGGTTATATTTTGCATTACACCTAACATTCACTGAGGAGTGAGTACATACCTTGTTTATATTTCTGTGTCTGGAATACCTCAGCAAAGATGGCATTTTCTAGTTTCATCCATTTGTCTGCAAATTTCAAGATATCATTTTTTATCTCTTAGTAGTACTCCAGTGTGTAAATGTACCACATTTTCTTTATCCAGTCTTTAGCTGAGATGTATCCATATTGTTTTCAGGTTCTGGCTATTACCTATAATGCTGCTGTGAACATAGTTGAGCAAATATGTCCTTTGTGTTATGGGTCTATTTCCTTTGGCTATACATCAAAGAGTTATAGTGCTAGGACTTGAAGTAAAATGATTCCCAATTTTCTGAGAAACCACTGTACTGATTTCCAAACTGGCTTTAAAAGGTTGTGTTACCACCATCAATGGGGGAGTGTTCCCATTACTGTGCATTCTAAACAGCAAAAAAACACTATCTTTGTTTTTGGTCTTATACTTTGTGACAAGTGTAAGATGGTATCTCAGTGTCATTTTGATTTGCATTTCCCTGATGGCTAAGGATTTTTTTAATGATTTTATATTATTTTTCAAAAGAAAACAATATTATTCTTCATTTTACATCCTAATCTCAGTTCTCACACACTCCCTTCTTCCCATTCCCTCCACATACCTCCATTCCAACCCACATTCACTTCTTAGATAGGGTAAGGAACAGTGCTTTGGGGAAGATCAAAGGCTCTCCCTACTGTATCTAGGTTGAGCAAATTATCATCCCAAAGAGATCAGATTCCAGAAAAGCCAGTACAAGCAGTAGGGATGAATACTGGTGCTACTGCCAGTGGCCCCATAGTCTGCCCTAGCCTTACAACTTTCAACCAAATTCAAAGGGACTAGTTAAGAGATATGCTCTTTTCTTCCCTGTCTTGCTTGAGTTGGTTAGCTACCACTAGCTCAAGTGTACTGTTTCACTGGGTGGACCCATCATGGTTTTGACCTTTTCACATATATCCTCAGTCTCTCACTCTTCAACTGGACTTTGGGAGCTTAGTCTGGTGCTTTGATGCAAGTATCATATTCTCTTTTCATCAGTTATCAGAAGTTTCAATGGTGATATTTAAGATATTCATCAGTCTCTTTACAGGGCAAGGTACTTCAGGCACCCCTCCTCTATTGCTTAGAATCTTAACTGGGGTGATCCTTGTGGATTCCTGGAAAGTGCCCTAGTTCCAGGCTTCTTGCCAACCCCCAATTGCTCCCTCAATCAAGATGTTTTTTCCTTGTTCTCATTTATCTCTGTCCTCCATATCGACTATCCTGTCCCTTCAAGTTTTAATCCCGCCTTCCCTTCTCCCCTTGTCTTCCACTTCTGCCCTCACTACTGCCCCAATCCACACCCCTATGATCCTTATTAAATTGATTTGATGAACAATGTCCTCCTGGAATACTAGAAACCTCTGATTCCTATAATACATCTTCCTGCAGGGTTTTCTGAAATTTTAATAATATTTGGCTGTGGATCTGTACATCTCCTCATATCAGGTGCTAGAGAAAGCCTCTCTGATATTGACTGGGCTACATACGAATCCATGAGTATAGCAGAGAATAACACTAGAAATCATTTCATTTACATTTTTTTACTCATGTTTGGTTTTACCCTAGATGCTCTGAGTATTCCATCTTTCAGTTCCTCGCAGTCAAGGTATTACCCTACATGGATTTTATCTTTTTGCTTGGGCCTTAAGTTAGACCAGTCATTGGTTGGTCACTACTACAAGCTCTGAAACAGCATTATCCTTGCACATCGTGCAGGTAAGAAAAGTGTAGGTTGAAAGTTTCGTGGCAGGGATGTTTTCCCAACTCCACTATTGGTAGCCTTTCTGGATAGAGAAGATGACCAGTCTAGAATTTATATTCTCCTTTAATAGGAACCCTCACTAGGGTTGGCCCCCAGGTTCCAGGAAATTTACAAAACACTCATTCCACATCATTCACTCAATGACCCCAAATTTCACTCATATTTCTCTGTACCCTTTCCCTCTCTGACCTGATCGTTCATGTTCCCATCCATACACATCACCAATAGGAAGAAATTAGAAATAACTTAGATGTCCCGCAAATAAAGAACAGATAAAGAAAATGTGGTATATTTCCACAATGGAGTATTACTCAGCTGAAAAAAGGTGACATCATGAAATTTCAAAGCAAATGGATGGAACTCTTAAATATCATCCTGAGAAAGGCAACCCCTACCCATAGAGTCAAACATCATATATAATGAATTATTTGTTTTTTTAATGACTGCCACTCTGATTGGGATTGTATAGAATGCCTATTTAGTAAAAAAAAAAGTAGTTTTGATGTGTTTTATCTAACATTCTCTTGGGCTGTAAAGCTGAACTCCTGACTTTCAAGTTGTCTTTAACATCCACAGTCTGAAAAATTAAAGTCAGTGAGTGAGCACACTTCCTACTGGAGTCTGCAACAATTTCATCAAGTCTTGACAAACCTTCAAAGAGGCAGTTATAACCCATTACTTAACATTATTGAGGTTTGGATATTTTTAGCCATTTCTAACCATGTTTTTATGACGTTTTTTCTTTCTTGCTTCAAGTGACAAGCAAAAATTTTGGTCTCTCTGTCTTTTCTGTAAAATATCTCTGTTAAAATTATTTTCCCACTGGTAAAACTGATAGTTCATAAGCCAGGCATTTAATGAATCTTCAATATGAGGTACCCAACTGTGTAAAATATATGCTGACTTTAGCATGAAACCTCTGTGACAAGGTAGATTTAGTACACAACATGGTTGGCAAGGCTGAGGAGAAGGTCACCAGCAGATATTTCACAAAGCAGCACATATATGGGAAATGTATAAATACTGATCTCAGAAAAGTGTCAAGTAAATAGAGGTAAGTAAAGAATAGGGAATAATATTAGTTAAAGGAGAAAATGTATCAATTTTGTTATTGTGAAAATTTCCAGTAACATGCAATACAAAATGAAGTGACTTCTTTTAGTAACCAAATATATTCTCAAAGAACAATAAAAGGACAGATGTATATTTTCTCATGACATTGACAAGAAGAGGTAAATTTAACTATAGATTATTCTGTGCATATTGCAAAAATAAGTGGATTAGAAGTTTCAAATGTCTTGTTTCCCTCTTCTTCTGTTTATAGATCATTTCTCACAAACCATCAATTTGTATAGAAACTCATATAATTTTTAGAATATACTGACAATATAATATGGACTATTGGAGACATAGCTTGCAATTGGGACTTCAACTCTAGCATCAGTAGGATTAGGGGAAGCTCCTATAGTGAAAATTTCTAATATCTGAAACATCTGCCAAGTCTTACTGTACCAGAGATATGTTAGGACAATTCAGTGTGAACTCAGACACCAGACTTCATGCAGAGGAGCTCAGGAACACCAGAGGACCTTAAGAAATGCTGAAGCTATTCAGATTAACAAGATGCCCCTAATAGGCCATTCTGAAGTTCCATTATAAACACATGTGTTTATTTTAGAATATGTGGTTTTCCATTCCTGTTAAAAAGTCTTCTAGAGGAATTTTGGTATGTCATATTTTATGACAATTGCTATTTTCTTAATGTTTAATAAGCATATCATTATATGTCAATGAATCACCTAAGAAAAACAATTGTCACTTGTTATCAGATGAAATAAACATAAAAAGTATATTTTTTCCACAAACAACTAAATTATTTTTATTGTATTTATTGAGTTATATATTCTTTCACTCCCCTCCTTTTGGGCTCCCTCCCATTCTATCTTCTTAAATAATCCCCATCCTCCCAATTTACTCAGGAGATATTGTCTTCTTCTACTATCCATGTAGATTATTTTCATGTATGTCATTTTTAGGGTTCTCTTTGTTTTCTATGTTCTCTGGGATTGTGAAATGTACGGTGGTTTTACTTGGCTTTATGTTTAAAAAAAACTTATAAGTGAGTATAAAGTATATTTGTCTTTCTGAGTCTGAGTTACCTCATTCAATATTATGTATTCTAGATCCATACATTTGCTTGCAAATTTCAAAATATTTTTAATTTTTCCACTGTGTAGTACTGCATTCTGTAAATATATTACATCTTCTTTATCCATTCTTTGATTAAGGGGTATTAGAAGGAGGGCTGCTTGTTGGTTCCTGGCTGCTTAGCCCTGAAATAATCACAGAGAAACTGTATTCATTAAATCATTGCTTGATCCATTAGATATAGCTGGTTATTGGCTAACTATTACATATTAATTTAACCCATTTCTATTAATCTGTGTATCACAATGAGGATGTGGCTTACTGGGTAAAATTCCCAGAGTCTGTTTCTGGCAGAGGCTCCATAACTTATCTCTAAAGCTGTCTTCCTCATCTTATGCTATAAACCAAGCCAGTTCTTTATTCATTAACCAATAAAAGCAACACATAGACAAGGGGACCTACCATACCACTTCTCCTTTTCTGTTGAAACAAAAAAGGCTTGGGGTGAGTGTGTTCCTGACCCACGGCAGAAGCCCTGGAAACGGAGCACAGATATTCCTCAAACTCCTAAACTTACTGCTCATTCTGCAGGGGCTCCTAATCCCGGCTACTGCCCCTCTCTTCCTACCATATCCCACCTTGCATTCAGGCACCCACATGCTTCCCTTCTTTGGGGCTATAGATCCCCCAGCTCAGCCTGTTTGGGTGCTGGGATTGGGTGGTGAGTGCATCTGGGCAGGAGGTCTTTGGTTCAATAGCCTGCTAGCAGAAAGATAGGCCTTTTGTCTGTGAGGTCCCTGGCCAGCAAGGGGCCCTGATCCTGTACCAGAAGATCCATCAGAGGGGTGAGTGTGTCCCTGACCCACGGAAAGGGAGCACAGAAATTCCTCAACCCCCTAAACTTCCTGATCATTCTGCAGTGGCTCCTATCCCTGGCTACTGCCCCTCTCTTCCTACAGAATCCCAGCTTGCATTCAGGCACCCCATCTCTTCCCATATTCGGGGCCATAGATCCCCGAGCTCAGCCTGTTTGGGCTCTAGTACTGGGTGGTAAGTGCAACTGGGCAGGAGGTCCTTTGTTTCAATAGCCTGCCAGAAGCAAACCTTTTATCTGTGAGGTCCCTGGGCAGCAAGGGGCCCTGATGCTGTTCCAGAAGACCCACTGGAGAGCATTGGTAGGAAGAGATGGGCAGGTGCAATTGCAAGAATTCTTCCAACAATCTGAAAAACAACATGATAACACTAGAACCCAGTGAACCTACAACAGGAAGATTGGAACACCCTAATTCAGAAGAAGTAAAGGACAAACCTGACATTATGGAAG
>LOEQ01014650.1:0-17498 GCA_001685075.1 Bramus lutescens | reverse complement strand
CACAACCATCTGTAATGAGGTATGGTGCCCTCTTCTGGCCTGCAGGCATACACAGACAGAATATTGTGTACATAATAAATAAATATTTTTAAAAAGAAGAAAATAAAGTGATATTATATTATAGCTTAGTTTCACAACCTAGGAGAGAAAATAATCCCATTCTTTCTCAATGAAGAAATGGCAATTCAGAAAGATAAGCCACCATGTCCAGGTCACCCAGTTTCTATCAAGGAAGTCCAGGTCCCAGTCACCTGACTGTAGACATTTAACCATTTTCCACCATCCCTTTCTGTCTATGCCTTTACTGTCTTGATAGCCACATATCTAAAATATTTCAGTTTCTACTTTCTATTCTTTTAACCCTTTGAATTGTTCCACATGGTATGTCTATGTAGAATGCTGAGCAGGCTCTCAGGACTTACTAACTTCAAACCAGGTGGCCCGGTACCAAGGACATAACTGAGTACTGATTTTAGTCTTTCTCATCGGCTGTCAGGAAATGATATACATTAAAAGGTGAAACCAAGCTTTAGAGATCACACAAAAAAATCAAACACTAACAAGCAAGGTTTCTGGAGAATGTCCTAAGTAATGATGCAGTTTTTAAACAAGAGAGGAAAAAACAAAAATATATTCCATATCTTTATTAATTCTTGGTTAAATCAGAAAAGTATGATCAGAATAAAAATTTAAGTAGTCTCAGTATCATTTTGTATTAATACTTGAATCAATAGAGAGCTCAAGGCTAAAAAAATATGTCATGGAGCTTTGTAAATTATACATATATATTTATATACTACTTTAATGTGCATGTGTTTTATTTTAAAATAATTGCTCTAAGTCCAGAGCTGCAGACAAGGCTAGGTGCTGTGCACACAGTGAAGAGCAAGAAAAAAATAAAATACCTGTATCTCCAATTGCTGTACTGTAGAACTGGCTCCAGGTTGGAACATAAATTGTTCTCTTAATTTTCAGCAAGGTATCTCCCCTGCCCAAATGATTCAAGACTTGTCTGCCCCTACAGTCATGTTACCTAATTCTTAAAATATCTTTCCCATGGCAGTGTTCGTGCTCTTAGTATGAAGGGTTAAATCTTACTATGATGAAACAACATAACAATAAAATAAAAATATGAAAATTTTAACAAAGTAGACATAAGGGTTTGAAATTTCGATGTCAAGATAGGCAGATATTCACTCTAAAAGAAAATATTCTTAAAAAGCAAGGGATTATATGGGCACCCTGGGACACGCTATGGATGGCCTTCCTCAATGAATACCCTTCCACAGCAGGGGGCAATACTGAAAGAGACAGGAACAAAATGAATGGAGTAGGCTATGCAGTTGGGTGGTTATTCATAACACAAATGAGCAGAGAGTAAGGTAAAGGTGAAAACAGAGGGACAGAGCCCTGGATTACTACAGAGAATGTCATGTAAAAAGAAAATAACTTACATATGGGCTCCATAGAGTTAATCTCACAGAATCCAAGTCCTCGTTTCCATGAGTGAAAAACAGCTCTAAGGCAAGAGTAAGATGCTTCCTCGCCAGCACCCAGATCTGCTTCATTGAGGTAGGCTCTGCAGTAATTAAAAATACATATCAAACTTAGGAATGAAGCAGTTTATTTTTGCCAGGCAACCTTGGGTAAGTTGTAAACTAAAAGAAATAATCAGCCCAGGCAAGACTCCACTTAATCCGAAGCAAAGATAAGGGAGAAAACGCAGTGGAGAAATGATTAAAGGGTATGTGGAGGCAGCTCAGTTGGGAGTTCCATCTTTATTTCTGCTTATTTTATTTTTCTGTAAAAGAGAAGTGAGTGGTATTAAGAACTGAGAAATTATGAAGAGAATTGCTGATCTATACCCAGGAGTGAGAGGCATTGATTTTTTTTTCTTCAGCTAATTACAGTGATGTTTTTCAGGACCGAGATGATATCTTTCTCTTCCTTTGTAATTACAAATGATGTTCAAGGACACAGATCACATGATAACCTCACTACTGGAGATATTCTGACAATATCAGATCTGTTTAGTCATGGTTAGTCTGCTACACAGAGCAGGAACCACCCATCTGCCATTCCCTAAATGGAGGGGTGAAATAACCTTCCTTAAGGTTCTAAATATTCAACTATTGGTCATCATTTCACTCATTTAAACTAAAACCATCTAATTTCTTGATCATTGTCATTTGAAACAGAAAAGCATTGTTTGTTTGAGTTTCAGAGTGATATAAGAATTACCCTCATGTATAAAACATAATAATTTATAAAAAGATGTTGAAACCAGGGCAGAAAAACCTGTTCAGTGGGTAAAGTCCTTGCCATACAAGCATGAGGATCCAAGTTCAGATCCCAAAACACATGCAAACTCTAGGAGTGCATGGCAGCTAGCCTGTAACTCCAACATGTGGAAGGACCCAGGTCCCCAGAGCAAGCTGGCTAATTAGATCATCTCTATCAAGGCGCTCCAGGTTCAGTGGAAGAACCCTTGACCCAATACATGAGATGGAGAGTGATTAAGAAAAATTCTGCATGCCAACCTCAGGCTGTCAGACACATAGACACATACCAAATGCATACATGCATCCTGATAGGTGAGAGTATGCACTGCATATGCGCATAAATACTTATCATCTATACATACATATGCAAAAACTGAAATCAGAGTACATACGAGATAAGTTTAAGGAGGAGTGAACTCTTAAGTAAAGTTTTATGCAAGAATTCTGTACCCACACCTTTGCTGATCTAAGGTGAGAAAAAGAAATCTTATAATAAGCAACACTAGACACAGGAGCGTGCAGAAGTGTGTGTTCATGAATAACTGGATTTTAAGGGTGAGTAGGATAGTTGAAATATTTAATGATGCTTTGGAGGGTGATATTACTTATTTTCAATTTTGTACTTCTGAAAAGAATAATAAGAATTTAGTTCTTAGACATTTGTTACTGGAAACTAACACCAATGTTAAAATGGAAAAAGGAAAGGAACAGAAAGGCCAGGAGGGAGGAGCTGCCGTAGGGAGAAGCCAGAGGCCTGTCCATGAAGCACAACAGTATTGCTGCCCCCAGAGAGCACAGGACTCAAAGAAATCCATGATATCGGCATATACTTGGTTTTTCTATCTGAGGGGGTTAGGGGAAAAAATTACACACTCTCTTGATGATTTTCTTCAAAGGTTTTCTTTATTCTTCGTTTGCATTCTCTATTCTTTATTTTTTTTTTGGTGATTTCCTACTCTCATTCTTGATATTTTCCTTCTAGCTCATTTCAGCTCTTTCTAACTGAAACTCTATTCTTTCCTCACAACTCATATATCCCAGGAAAATCTTTCAGGCAATATAAAAATTATAGTGTGGTTACATTCTGTTTTTCAAGTGAATAAATACAAGTAAAAAACAGCATGTTTTCCGTACCACTAATATGATTAAACATTTTATGTATTACAAACAGAAAACAAATTATCCAAAGAATCCATGAATATTCATACTCAAGCAAGTTGTTATAGATTAACTGTGTGAAAAAAAATCTGTTCTTTTCAGTTAGTTCTTTTATGAACAGGCTGAATTTTGCAGTTACAAAGAAAGTGTGAATTACTTTACTACTTATCTTGAAAAGTAATCTTATAGGGAATCTTGAATCAGAAAGCTAAATTTTTGTGTGGAAAAGAATCAGTCAATTCTACTTTAATTCTTTAGGATGCATATCTACTCATCAATAGGTTGTCTATCAGGATATTGAGGGGTAGAAATGGGTATAAGGAATTAATCATCACTTTTGATCATCAACCGATCCTCGCAAGAAAGGTACATCAGCCAATTATAATTGGGCTGCTTTACTCTTGTCCCCTGACCTTAACAAATCTGTATTGAACTATGTGCCTTTTAAAAAATTTGGATTGTGTTCTAGGGTTTTTCACCTCAAAGCTATTTAATAAAAACATCTTAGTCTAACAAAGCTTTGTTTCAGCTATGATGCACTCCAAAACCTGTGAATACATTTCCCAACATTAAGGTTAAAAGAATTTAAGCTAACTGAGTTACTGGGACTCAATTGTTTTTTGCTTTTACTTTCTATTTTTTATTGATTTTATTGAGCTATATATTTTTCTCTTCTCCTATCCCTTCCTCTCCCCCCCCCTTAACCTTCTCGCATGGTCCCCACGCTCCCAATTTACTCAGAAGATCTTGTCTTTTTTTACTTCCCATGTAGATTAGATAAATGTATGTCTCTCTTAGGGTTTTCATTGTTGTCTAGGTTCTCTGGGACTGTAGCCTGGTTTTATTGTTTTATGTTTAAAAGCCACTTATGAGTGAGTACATATGATGTTTGTCTTTCTGGCTCTGGGTTACCTCGCTAAATATGATGTCTTCTAGATCCATCCATTTGCCTGAAAATTTCAAGATGTCATTTTTTTTCTGTTGTGTAGTACTTCATTGTGTAAATGTATCACATTTTCCTTATTCATTCTTTAGTTGAGGGTCATTTAGGTTATTTCCAGGTTCTGGCTATGACAAAGCAATGCTGATATGATCATAGTTGAGCACATGTCCTTGTGGCACGATTGAGCATCCTTTGGATATATGCCCAACAGTGGTATTGCTGGATCTTGAGCAAGGTTGTTTCTTAATTTTCTGAGAAGTGGCCATACTGATATCCAATAGGGATGTACCAATTTGCACTCCCACCAGCAATGCAGGACCTGTAAGAATGGCCAAGATCAAAAACACTGATGACAACTTATGCTGGAGAGGATGCAGGGAAAGAGAACACTCAATTGTTTTTCTTAATAATTAACAAGCTACAATCTATGTAACTCCTTAGGTGAAACTCAGGCCCTAGCTGTGTAACATTTTCTTATATTTATGTTTGTTCATCAAAATTCTGCATAAGCTAACATTGTAATTATCTATTAGACAGTACAATTTAGGAAGGAATCATCTTCAATGACAATACACAGGTAAAAGTATCCAGTATAATGGGATGTTTCCATGAGTTAAACACCACACTACACTACAGGAGTGGGTTCTCCCAATATCCATTCCTACCATGCCAGATACCAGAGAAAGATCATGGCAACAAACATGTAAAGGCACAGCAGAAGCAAAAGACACTCTGGGTTCTGTTGTCTCAGAGCATTATGTAACCAAGATTGACCCATTAGAGAGTTTCCTCCTGGTGGACTGACACCTTGAACTTCAATTGCCACCTGCTGCTCCTCTGACATGGCCACCAGTGGCACAGAAGTTTCATGATCCTTCCTGAGAAGGAAATGAACGTCCTCCCTGAGCACAGGTTGGGAGAGAGGAGTTTGAATCAAAGCAATGAAACATGTTTATACAATACAGATTCCTAGGTAACAGTGACTACAAAACAAATCACTCAAAAATGACTGAAAATGTAGGTTTATTAAAGATGACCACAATAGCTCAGAATGGAATATAACAAAGGTTTATTTATTTGGGGACAAAACTCACAGTAAAACAGATCTGTGATCCTCTGTGGGCGCTGGAAGCTGGGAAGCAAATTCAGCAGAAAAGGGGCCATGAACATTTTTTGTCTGTGCTTATAGTATCTCAGACCATGCCCAAAATGGGATGGTATCTAAAAGGCTATTTATTGGCTGAAGGAGTTCCCACAACATAAAAAAGTAAACAACTTACATCTGTTACAAATGTGAAGTTAATTATTTTGGGTCTTTGGAAAAGCTCATGGGCATCAGAGCCACATGAACTTTAGCCATCTCCAAGACCTCTACATTTACATGGCTGATACCTAAGCCAAGAAGAATAAGAGAGTTGAGCAGGGGAACAGGCAGGCATCCTTGATGTTGTTGGTTTTGTGTGTGTGTGAGAGAGAGAGGGGTGCCAGGCAGACAGAGAAAAAGAGACTGTAGGGAGCAGAGGAAGCCCTCAGTGAGAGAAGTCATGAGTGAAAATGAATTGTTGCCAAGATCTGAGAACCATGGGAAATTGTCAGAGCCTTTGTCCATATGGACCAGGCTCAAGAGAAATGGCAAACATTACTCTTGAGCCTGAATATGAGTGTTTATGGGCAACTGGCCAGGGTGAGCAAAGATTAGCAACTGCAGCTTCCTCCTCCCAGATGTTTCACCTACAGAGTTGTCTATCAGACCAGCTAACCCCTCTCACTATGCTGTTGTTAATACAAGATGAGATTGCAGTTTGTGGTCAGTTAGAAAACTCCTATTTGATCCTTGTTTTATTGTACACATGTATGTGAGTCCGTCCATTCTTCATTCTCTTGCCACCTCTAACCAGGGTTCTAGGACCCAAGCTATGCTGGTCATGGCTACAGAAAGAGAGAGAGAGAGAGAGAGAGAGAGAGAGATTGAGCAAGAGAGAAGAAACAGACACAGAGAACAAGATATCTGCAGGTGTCTCCCTTGGAAGTGTTTTAAAACTATGACATGAAAGAATGGGTCAACTCAGTATCTTTTATGAGTCATTGAAGAGACAAAAGAATGAAGAAAACAGTGTGAAAATGTTTTAGTTGTGAACCATAGACAACAAAGAAACCTCGAAACTAGAATGGGAAATGGGAGAAGGAATAAGGAAAATAAAGTGTGACATCTTTAGATGTTTGACTTGTTTTTCATTCAGTTCTAAAAAGGAACATTTTTTTTACTATGCAATACTTTTCTACAGTGCCCAAATCAATAAAATACTTCCATACTGATGCAATCTTGCATGAATAGCATGTGGTAGGAAGAGAACCAGTCTGTAAGGATGGGGCAAAATCAAGCTGAAAAGACCTGTGGCTATCAGGTGCCCACAGCAGCCATTACCAAGCAGAGATGTTGGATGGAGAGATGGGCAAAAACTGAGCTCATTTCATGCACAAGCTCAAGAGAGCAAGCAAGGAAAAGGAGTTTACCATTGGAGGGCATGGCACAAAAAAAAAGTGAGGAAGGGAGGCAGGAATTCAATGAAAAAGAAAAGTCATTTTAAATGGGATGGTCAAAGAAATCCTCATCTAAAACCTCCATTCTATGACAGAAAAAATACACACATTCGTATATACATATATATTTGTGTGTAAACTAATATTTATATTAAAATAGCATCCATAATTTAATACATTTATATACAATGAAGATGACAATAAATTCCTAATCATTCTGGGAAATGAAGTAATATGTGACTAGCAGTCTACAAATGTAAGTCATTTTTGAAAAAATACAAAAGGTGAGAATAGTACCAAAAAACACGATGGGGAAATGAAGCACTATTATCTCTATAAATGCAATACAAACAACATGAAAAGAAAGATGTTTTATACAAGTTATTGAAACAATTCTGGTAACTGAGATAGTGGAGCCAGGAGTAGGTTACATACCATAAAGTGGTACACATAACTAAAGGGTATGACAAATGAAACAGTACTGGTACTAACACTCGATTAGCATATGACTCTGTTTGCTTTTCTAAATGGCTTTTTTGACAGAAAGAGGAAAACAGTACATAAAGGCCCATTATGATCTGAAGGCTCTCTGTCAGAAGATAGAGCATGAAGAATCTCTGCTTAGTCACAGCCTCCTGAGCACTCAGAGAAAAACATCTGCAATCTAAAGTTATTTTCATTGACAGGCAAAGCAATTATTCTTTAGTCTGAGGAAATATACTTCCAGTTATTAATTTCATTTAAACCAAAATCTCATTTAAATATAATCATAAATAATAAAAGAGAACATTTGAGAAAATAATGGATAGCTGCTCTAAGAAATAAGAACCAACAGGAAAAAATTAAGATGATTGTAATTAATATTCTCAGAAAGATCTCAGAGGACATAAATACTATTATAAGTTTGGTGCTATGGGAAGAACAGAATCATATATCTCAGAAATATAAAACAAAAAGGACAACATAAAATTAATAGAAAGCAAGAGGGAAGATTTGAACAGAATTAAAGATCAGAAGCCAAAGCAGAAAAAAAGACTAAATATGTAGCTTAGTGGTAGATTACCTGCATGTGATGTTTAGGTCTTGTGTTCAAGTCCTACCCCAAAATATTAGCTAATAAACAAATAATACATAACAGTATTGAGTTAAGAAACAAACTAAACATTATTTTTTTCAGTCTTTCAAGACAGGGTTTCTCTGCGTAACTTTGTAGACAGGCTGGTCTTGAACTCACAAAGATCCTCTTGCTTCTGCCTCCGAAGTGCTGGGATTAAAGTCATGTGCCACCACCACACAGCTCAAACTAAATGATATTAACGCCTTCAAGATCAACAAACAAAAATCAAATCAACAATATCAGACACATTAGCATGAATGAAATTCAGAAAACTATCCTTGACAACAGAGTTAACTTGTTTAGGAATACATGAAACAATAGCATGACTGGACCTGTGCACTGTAAATAATTAGGAACACAATTGGTGTCCATGTGTAAAAATATTTATTATTACTGAAAAACATATGATCCCCCAAATGAGCTGAAGTTTCAATATGATTGTGGCTTAATCATAGCTACCTTTCCAGGTAAAAATTGACAAGCTATTTCTAAACTTCATATAAAAATACCAAAGACTGAGATTTCCCCAATCTTGAAAAAGAGATGAGAAGTCAGAGGCCACATACGCTTTGACTTCAAAACACAAGTGAAATTATAATAACAAATACTGTGTGGCATCAAACTAAGGATGAATGGAGAATAAGAATCTCAAAACAAATCCTGATGTCTATCGTCAATTGGTATTTGATGATGATCAAAACAAGGACAAATAATTACATTATTAATGAATTATTCTAAAATAATTCATAGATCTCATGACCACATATTTGGCTGATATTAGTGAAATGTGACATCAGAAATACAAAGAGAAGAAGTAAATAATTGGACTGAATTCAATAGCCAACACAAGTTTAACACCAGGTGTGATACTGCACACTTGTCATCTTAGTGGAGACGTGAACTCAAGAGGATCCTAGAACTTGCTGGTTAGCCTTAGGTCAGGAGAGATACTGTCTCTACAAACAAAGTGAACCCAGACTCAGTAACAATGGACTTGGCTACCTCTGACTTCCACTCACTTGTACACACATAGGCATGTATACCCACACATGTGTATGAACACCCATAAGCCCTCCCATGTCTACATGATTACATGCACAATAAAGTGGAAAGAAAATCTAAATGTGAGAGAAAACATTTACAGACTATACATTTTGTAAATATCTAGTGTTCAGAATACAATAAAAAAGCATTTAAAACCTAATCATAAATGGATAGTTCAATTAAAATTGAAAACACTGATCTTTAATTCTAAACTGATCTGTTTGTGCATGTCTGTTTCTTTGTTTTAGCTTCCTGGGTTGTAGAATGAAATGTTTGTAGAGAGAGAGAGAGAACATGTTTTGTTTTTAATCTGGGGAGTGTGTTTTATGCATTTTGTCTCATGATTATTTACATTTTGCCATTATGAAAATTAGAAAACAGTTTTGTTTGTTGGCTCATGAAGTTTGTTTGTTTCCTCTTGTTGTTGGTAAGCTAGTATTCTTTATTACCACAAACACATTTAGCTTTTCTTTGCTGCCAGCTTTTTGAGTCAGTGGATTCCACAGTTCTAGTCCTGCTTGCCAGAGTCTTTGGCCACTCGAGCACACATTTCTCAACTGCTGTCATCTGGAAATCACACAGTGGGGCTAAGATACAACTCATTAGGTAAAGCATTAACCATGATAGTGTGAGATCTTAAGCTCAAGTCCCCAGTACAACACTTAGTGGGCATGGTTGCCTACCTGAAACCCCAGGGACAGAGACAGGAAATCCACTAAGCATGGGAATTTATCCAAATCAGAATGTAGGCAAAAGTGAGAGACTCTGTTTCAAAATATAAAGTAAAACTTCACCTAAAAGAGTGTTTCTCAACTTTCTGAATGCTACAAACTTTTAATACAGTTCCTTATATTTAGGTGACTCCCAGCCATAAAATTGTTTTGTTGTTGCTTCATAACTATAATTTTGCTAATTATGTTAGGAATAGTACATATGAAGGATATCTTCACACACACACATACACACACACACACACACACACACACACACACACATATATATGAAGGGTTGAGTGTAGTAGGAGGCTGCTTGTTGGTTCCCAGCTGCCCAACCCTAAAATAATCACACAGAAACTATATTATTTAAATCACTGCTTGGCCCATTAGCTCTAGTTTCTTATTTGCTAACTCTTATATATTAATTTAACCCATCTCCATTAATCTGTGCATCACCACAAGGTCGTGGCTTACCAGCAAAGTTTCAGCACACCTGTCTCCAGCAGCTCCAAGGCTTCTCCCTGACTCTGTCTTCTTCCTCCCAGCATTCAGTTTAGTTTTCCCTTTCTAGCTAAGTTTTGTCCTGCTATAGGTCCAAAGCAGTTTATTTATTCATTAATGGTAATCACAGCATACAGAAGGGAATCTCACATCAGTTGAGAACCGCTGATCTAGAAAGATAAGCAAAATCAGCTTCTGGTCTGTACATTACAAGTGTATATGTGTGCCCACACTCACTGAAACATGCATACACATATTTATACCACACTCAAATGGATGAAAATATTATTTAAAAATAAGGACCCATTTTGCCATTCTAAGTATCTACATAATATTTCAGAAAAAATAATGGTATTTTTTCCTCCTAAACTTATTTTTGGAATAGTGCAAAACCGCATCCTTGCCTTGGTACCACACCAGTATATCTATGCAAAATCTGAAAGATGAGTTTCCTGAAAGTCATCCTACATAATGCAGACATCATCCTTGTGCTGACTATCCAGGATCTTACTTGAAGTCAGAAGTTTTCTTTATCCTTAACTCACCCTCATATCATCCCTTGGGTCTAAAGTTTAAAATTAATGGGCTCTCTCCATTTAGTCTGTACATGTTTCCTATTGCGGGTGCTGGGGAAAGACCTGGGTGTGATATGGTGGGGCAAGCCTATGATACAAGGTAGACAATTATTTAGCTGAAGCACTGCTTAAGGAAACACGTCCCCAAACTGCGCTTAAAATAGCTCATTTTAAAATCTAAACCTAAAAACTGTTACTCATTCCATTCCTAGGAGGAAAAAAAACATGTACAAATACATATTTTCATGGGCTCTGGTGATATATGTGTTTAATCCCAGCACTCGGGAGACAGAGGCAGGTGAATCACCACGAGTTCTAGGCCAGCCTGGTCTACAGAGCAAGTTCCAGAGTTCCAGGACAGGCTCCGAAGCTACACAGGGAAAACCTGTCTCATACATATTCTAGGTACTTTAGACTTTAGATGTTCATACATTTATATACTGGCCTTAACATTTTAAAGATAAGAAAAATTAAGAGAGATAAAGCTAGTGTCAGAAAATAAACAGAAGTGCACGTTTTGAAATACACTTACTCCCAGGCTCGGGCTTTCAGTGTATTCCCAGACTTAGCACACAGTCCATTAACACCGGGCATTGTTTGTCTTCCACTAAGGCTACTGTCATCAACAATGCCCTGAACTTTTTCAGGTAGCATGCTCACTGAAGCAAGACAGTGGGAAAAGGAACGAAAAAACGATCTTGGCACAGTAAAGATCATGCACTTGATAAAGCTGTTTTCTTAGCTACTAGACACAGTGTAAAATTCTTTTCATGGATTTTAGCCTGAGTAATTTGATCAGCTCTCCATTCAGCACGCTGCCCAGAACTGCTAAGTTACTCTACAAGTCTTTCTTTCCACTGAAGCTCCTTTCTAACTGACCAAACCAAAAGATAAAACAGAATTAGGTATCTCTTATTTTCCGTTTTCTTATTTCTCAAGATTACATCCATTCCTCGACTGGAACATTCTTTGCATTAGACTGACTCACAATGTTTTAATTTATTGTTCTGCTTTGATAGTTATAGGTCATTCCTATCAACTTTTCTTCCACTACAAATGTCCAAATACCTTGATATTATAGCTGCCTTTCAACCTTGCAGGTCTAAGTTAATTACTCAAGAAAATATGACTCTATTTATTAGAATTTTTGGTAAATATTGGATTCAGGATTAGGTCTTCTCAATCCTTGATTAAGGATTTAGACACATCCTTGATTAAGAAGTGTGTGTGTGTTATAAATTTTTAATCTCAATATCAGCTCCTTCTAAATCTTTTGGTTAAGTTATCGATTTGAAGAAAAGAAAAGAAGCAGAAAGAAAAGGAAGACCAGAAAAGCCTATGAAAGTTTGTGTGTGTGTGTGCGCGCGCACACGCGCACACGTTGTCCCTTCATTTATCCTAGTGTAAATTTTAATATAACGATTTGTAATCCATATGGCTTCTACCTTCACTAGCACATTATTAATGACAGCATTGCTTACATTCAACTGCCTCTTAGCCCAAGTCTATACATGTAGAACTCAGTATACTGCATGCTCATCAGTGACTCCACTCTCTTAGTATTTACCATTTTCTACCCACAATCAATGTTGAAAAACTCACCTCCAGATAATTAACTATCTTTTATATATTACTAGCCTAAAGCCTGGTTCTAGTTCACCTGCTCAGCCATCTATAAGAATGGAACTCTGCTTAACCCTCTTCTAAACACCATATCTTTCTCCACAAGGCACAGTGATCGTCAGGGGAGATGAGGAGGAAATACTGTAATAGAAATAGTAGAAGTCCACCTAGAAACATTATTTGCTGGACGTAACAGGGTCGTTACACCCAGGAACTAACAGAAGCTTTGACTGCATGGATAAGATCGCAAGATCAAATCAGTCACAATCACAACTGAGGCAGGGCAGGAGCTCATAATATTCAACCCTATCTGAAAAGTTATTGGTGATTGCAGGCTGCTGTGGGAGGGAGAGGCAGTTTTCTTTGGGCAAGCATCCCCAAGAAAATACTCACATTCCAGCAGATAGTCCTACACTCTTGCACATACAGGCAGTACTATGTGGGTATAAAAATTAAAGAAAAAAATCATATAAAAGTTGGAAGAAAAATATGTGGGGAGAAGTGGAGAAAGAATTTCACCAGCAGACATAAAGAATAGATTTTATAAAAACACATTATATACATGTATGAAATTATAAAAGTCCAGAGCGCCACTGTACCATCTCTGCATACTGTAAACACGTCTTCATCTTGTCTTTGTTTACTTTCCAACTATATATATGTATTTACTATTTTAGCATCAAAGAGTACATACTTGTTGAGATTTGAAGACTATGGCCATAAACTGAGATTGTTCCATGCTAATCAGTGCCACAACATATTAGGAAGTCCACTGCCTGTCCCATTAGTACAAAATGACTTTATGAGGAAACCTCTGATAATATCCTGTTCCTTTTAGCTTTATTGTGTTTCTTTTTTAAGATAAGACATTGTTCCTAATTTTAATCATATATATATATATATATTATATAGAGTTGTGTTAGTCTTCTATCCCTGGGATTCTGCTTCATATTTGACTACTTTTAAGAGATACTGGTCAGTGTAGCATGTGTTTCATTTCTAAGTTGGGGAATCCACACTGCTTTCTCCTTCCCTTGCAGAACCTGTCTGCCATCTGTAGAAACAATACAGGACAGCTGAGATATCAGAGCTGGCTTTTCCATCAGCTTGAAGTCATCTTAATCATTGGCCCTGGTTAGTATTCCTATTATATATTTACAAATCTATTCATAACATTCACTTAGAAAGTCCTATATTCACTTTAAAGTAAGTTTCTGTAGTCTATCCAATATTTCTAAGCATTGGAGTGGATTTTTAACTACACTTTAATTTTGCTTCATTGTCAGAAGTAATTGTCTGAAAGTAAAGTATTTGTGACAAGGCCAGTTTCCCATATTATAGAGATTCGGTTTGCTCATATAAATCATTTACTTTGGGTATCATCAATATGTAGACAAGAATAAGTTCAGAATTAATAATACAGGTCCTTCTTAGGTGTTATAAGTTGCCATTATTAATCATCAAAAAAATCTGTGGTAAACAAGGCCCTTACAGGGAATGTATATATTTAGTCCTTGCCTTTAAAAAAAGATTCAAATACTATTTTAAAAAAATCTGTGCCTACAAATTATGATTTGGTTAAACTTTGGGACTTAGGGAAACTTTTACGACTTGTTGATCATTCAGTCAATGAATCCTTTTTTTAAAAAAATACTAATAAATTGACATAAAAAAAACTCAAACGTATATATCTAAAATCTCTTAAAAGTTAGTATACTTTTGTTACCAATTCCGTCAAAAGTAAACCTTTGGTTTATCAGTCATCTTTCTACCCCATGCTTGTAGGCTTGTTAGTTTAAAAGATAGATCAATACGAGTTTGCATCTAAGGGCTGCTTAATATTCATTCTATGCCACAATGGCTTCACTGTCAAAAATTTAATAACCACACTAGTTTTTCTCCTTAAAGTATCTATTATAAGTGTGCCCTTTAATAATAACTATAATTCAAAAACAAACTGCTTCTCAATACCATGCAGACCTTCAAATGTTGATCTCTCCGTTTTTTTCCCTCTTTCCTCTCTGCATTATTTCCCTGTTTTCTTTGGGGTGGAATTCACATCCACATTGTGGTCAATTCCTTTTAAGTAGACACTTTTTTTGTTCTTTGTCCCTCTCTCATACTTGAAAAGTCAAAGTCAGACATTAATCTAATAAGCATCTGGTTTCTGTATATTGCTGGATAAAATCACACAAGAGGTGATTTATCATCAGTCAATGCTCCAAACTCAATCTAGACATCAGTAAAATACCCATCTCTGTCTCTCTCCCTTTTTCTGTTTCTCTCTCATCTTTTCCCTCTTTCCTTCTCCCTATGTCTTTCCTACCTTCACCATTTTGATAATCATTTCATAATTTTTTAATTATGCCTAATGTTTTTCTAAGTTACATTCACTACCCTGATAAAATAACCATTTATCCTTAACAAAACTTAATTTTGTTCCTTGGAAAGACCATCTGAGATTCCTCATACTGTACTCCTCCCTTTTGTCTCACATTACTCTCACATCTCCCGGAATTTTACCCATGTTCTATTTCTTTCCTCTTGTGGAAACAGAATAGGCACCTTTCTCCTTAAGAATGTGTCCACTTAACTCCTTGCGGGACCAGACTGGAGTGACCTTTGGCTGAATTCTCTTTGAACTCTCTGTCCCTCTCTTGATGCCAGTACTACTTCTTTGCACAAACTGGCTCAGTGTGTTCCATTAAACTAAATAATGAAAAAAAAAGAGAGAGAGACAACCTGTACTTGTCCTTTTACCCTTGACACACTTTCAGATAGCTGCTTTCTTAAAGGACCACATTGCTTGAACACTGTCAGCTCATTAACTCTCTTCTTACGTTTCTACTTAATGCATGGCCCATTTCAGTCTGTAAATTTGGATTTTTCCCTTCTTACGCCAATTAAAAGTTGATTGTGCCAAAATCATCAATCACCTACATATTACAAGTGTAATAAATATTTCTAACTTTACTACATTCAAGTAGCAACTGGGAAACCATTGATGGCTTTTTGTTTTTTTAAGCACATTCCTACTAATTCACTATGGACTAAATATTTGTGTCTTCCCCAAATGCATATGTTAAATTTTTCTATTTGGTGATTGGTTCTCTAAGGGAAGGTTAAATAAGATGATAAGATTTTTACTAGTCCAGATAAGGATGGTATTCTTGTACAAAAGAGTCCTAGATGTGTTTTTCTTAAACTTATCACCTACATTTTTCATCTCTTCATCATCTATTGTCACCTATAATTTATAATCTTGTTTCATCTCTCATCTATCAACTTTATAACCTATCTTCCATTTCCTTATCTACTATCTATAACCTGTTATCTGTCTATTATCTGTCATCATCTATCTGTCCCTCTGCCTGCCTGTCTATCTAATGCCCTTCCTATCTCTTCCACTCCACATTTACACGTCATAGTTCACAAAACAGACACGTAAAGACAAACTAAATGCATGGAATCTAGAAAGAAAAGTTTCATCAGATACCGACCATACCACCATAGACTTGACCTTAGAGTTCCAGCCTCCTAGAATATGAGAAAATATTTTCCATTATTCCAGTTATTAAATGTACGATATCCTATTATGTTCTTGCTAACACACCATATAACCATTCCTTTCAGAATCTTCTCTAAACCTTCCATTGTTTCTTTATAATCCCAGTGTCTCTACTTTAGTGTAAGTATGCAAAGCTCTTACATTTCCCTTCCCAATTATCTTTTGATGAAGCACTCTCATTGTCAGAACCTCTGTCTCCCTTGTTCCCCAGCATATCCATACAGCTTGGTATACTGTCCTAATAAATGTTTTTGTTCATGAATAAATGACAAACACACAGTTTGTGAGGTTTAGGTTATTATTTACTCAAGGAAAGAATAGGCATAACATTTGTTTATGTGATTCTTTTTTTTTCTGAGTGTATGTTCAATGAATACTATGGAATATCATTTTTTATTGTTTTTATTGAGCTATATTTTTTCTGTTCCCATCCCTTGCATCCCTCTCCCCTTCTACCCTCTCCAGTGACCCCTACAATCCCAATTTACTCAGGAAATCTTGTCTTTTTCTCCTTCCTATGTAGGTTCATGTATGACTTTCTTAGGATCCTCTTTGTTGTCTAGGATCTCTGGAGTTGTGAATTGTAGGCTATTTTTTCTTTGCTTATGTCTAAAAGTCACTTATGAGTGAGTACATATTATTTTTGTCTTTCTGGGTTTGGGTTACTCATTCAATATGGTTCTTTCTAGATCCATCCATTTGCCTGCAAGTTTCAAGATGTCATTAATTTTTACCACTGTGTAGTGCTCCATTGTGTAAATGTACCACATTTTCCTTATCTAATCTTCAGTTGAGGAGCATTTAGGTTGTTTACAGATTCTGGCTATTATGAAAAATGCTGCTGTGAACATAGTTGAGCACATATCCTTCTGGTATAATTGAGCATCCTTTGGGTATATACCCAAAAATTGGTATAGCTAGTTTTGAGACAGATGATTTCCTAATTTTCTGAGAAATTGCTATACTTGTTTTCAAAGTGCCTGTACAATTTTGCACCCCCACCAGCAATGCAGAAGTGTTCCCCTTATCCCACATCCTCTCCAGCATAAGCGGTCATCAGTGTTTTTAACTTTGGCCATTCTTACAGGTGTAAGATAAAATCTCAGAGTTGTTTTGATTTGCATTTCTCTAACTGCTAAGGATGTTGAGAATTTTCTTATGTATCTTTAAGCCATTTTAGATTTATCTGTTGTGAGTTCTCTGTTTAGGTATGTACCCCAGTTTTTATTGGATTGTTTGTTCTTTTCATGACAAGTTTCTTGAGTTCTTTGTATATTTTGGACAACAGTCCTTTGTCCAATGTGGAGTTAGTGAAGATCTTTTCCCATTCTGTAGACTGTCATTTTGTCTTGTTGACCATGTTCTTTACTTTATAGAAGCTTCTCAATTTCAGGAGGTCCCATTTATTAATTGTTGCTCTCAGTGTCTGT
>LOEQ01014648.1:8078-25580 GCA_001685075.1 Bramus lutescens | reverse complement strand
GGATAACTTTTATCTCTTCAGCTTCCAGGCTGTAGACTCATTTTAGAATTTGTTTCAGACAGGTCAGAGGAAGTCACTATTTCTCACAATCAGGCTGACTAGTAGCTGGGAAAGACACCAAAAAGGCAAAGAGATTTCAAACTTAAAGGGCAGAACATAAAACACACATCGAACTGATAAGAACAGAAACAGAAGGGTGTTTAAACTAAAGATAAAATGAAATGTTAAGAGTTCTGGGCTCCAGGCACATGTAGGGATTTGGTTCTTGATGGGCAGTCTGACAAGAGAGTAAATGAAGTTCTAGAAATCTAGGCTTTCTGCCAAAAGAATTTAAGGCTACAGTCTTCTGATTCAACACTATAGTGTGGGGAGGAAGAACACGGCAGTCTGTGTGCTTTAAGGGGCCAGCCACAGTCCCCTGCCCCACTCTGAGCTGAGAATGATGTAGATAAAGCACTTCCGAATTTGTTTGGGACAGGGTTTGCTTCTTTCAGCATGTGAACATGGAAAAATTCCATAAGTTGCCTGTGGCTCAGTTTCCACATCGATGGAAGAGAAATTTTCTTATAATAAAGTTATAACATGTGAGGGGAGAAAACATTATCCATTAAATGTGGAGCTCCTATAGTCAGTAAGATTTTTAAGGGCCTGTTCAGATGCTAGAGGCAAAAGATAGCTTTTTCTTTTCACATTCTAAATTGAAAAACTGGAATATTGAAATTGAGAGTAATTTTAAGACTATAATTATAAAAGTCAATTCAATCTTTTAAATGCCAAAATTATAGAATGTGGAATGTGGCTACATTTTGATAATTATGATATCATGGGGAGCTTCCAAAATTAATACACTTAGGAAGAGTCTGCATAATAGTAGGATTTTGGAACACATTAGATACTGAATTAGTGTTAATTCTATTTTACTGTTTTCATCAACCTGGAAGTCATTTGAAATTTGGAAAGAAATAAAAATTCATAGCTGGAGAGACGGCTTTACTAGGCAACATGTTTATTGCACAAGCATGAGGGCCTACATTTAGATCCCCACATAAAAATCTGGGTGCAGCAATGCATTCCCCTAAACCTGTTACCGGGGAAACAGAAGTACAGAGTCCTGGAATTCCCTGGATAGCCAGCCTAAGCAAATCAGTGAGATCTGAATAGTAAGGTGAAGAGCTATGAAGAAACACATCAAACACCAACTGTTGGCTTCCACATGTATGCCCATAAATGTATGTGCACACACATTAACATGTGCACACATACACGCCCCACACACAAAATAAATAAATGCATACATAAAATAGAAATGCAATAAACAAATACATAAAAATAGAAATACAATGTCAAAAAGCATATAAACTTATCAGATGGTCATATAACTGAGTATATAGCAATAGATGAGGTGATTAAAATTATTTCTATATTCATTACATTAATAATATTACTTTATGCTTTGCATGTGCCAACTGTTCTAAATTATATATGTATATAATATATATCAGCTTCTTCAATGCTCATAATAATCTACAGCAATGGCTCTCAACCTGTGGGCCATGATCCTTTTGGGGGTCAAATGACCCTTTCACTGTTGTCACATATCAGACATCCTGCATTTCAGATACTTACATTTATGATTTGTAACAGTATCAAAATTACAGTTATGAAGTAACAGTGAAAGCAATTTTATGGCTGAGGTCACCACAACATAAGGAATTATATTAAAAGAACACAGCTTAGAGCCTAAATTTACTAAGTGTTACCAGTTTTTCTTTGAAGGGGGTCATTTATTTGTTATTTTGGCCAATGTAGTTTCAAGATAGGTGTGCTTCTGTCAAAGTGATGGGATTACATAAATAACTTTTAATAACTTACTAAATTTCTTCCTTAATAATTTTATATATCTATCTATATCTGTCTATCTATCTATCTATCTATCTATCTATCTATCTATCTATCTATCTATCTATATTGCTTTCTGGTCCCTCTTACCTCACATCTTTCTCTTCTCTCTCTCCTACCTCTCTTAACCCCCACTCTTCCCTATGAGTTCTTGCCCCACATTTGTGTACTTTTGTTTCATTTTGTAACTTAGTGAGTTTAATCAAGGCTTCAGAGCTATCTGGTGGGTTCACCAATGGATATGCAGCAAAAAACAATGGCTATTCCCTTCAACAATCTATCAGTAGGCAATAGCACAGGAGGGAGGATAGAAACATATGGGCCCTTCTTCAGTCTATGATTAACTGTTGAAAAGTTCAGCCTTGAGATCAATTTTTTTGTGTAAATGGTTTTTGTAATGGTTATGTTATGTCTCAAAGACAACATCTTGTCCTTCCTCTATTTTTGGGCTCTTACATTCTTTCCATTCCATCTTCTTCAATGTTCCCTTAACCTCGGAGGGGTTGGTATAATATTTTGTTTAAGGGTGAGCACTCAACTTGCATTTATTCTCAGCACCTTGACCAGCCATGAGATGCTATGTTCATTGCCATTCATTGCAAAGAAAAGTCTCTTTAATTAAGGCTGAGAGCAGAGCAGGATCTTTCTGGGTAGGAACACACACACACACACACACACACACACACACATACACACACACTTATTTGATGCTTTGTAAACTTAGCTAAACAACAACAGTAAATTATCTCTTACAGTCTAACACCTTCTTCATCATGTGGTTTTATGCTACTAAATGTAAATTCTCTTTAGTGGAGACCTGAAATACAGTGAGTAATTGTCACTTCCATAACACTTATGTAACTATTGTACCAGTGGTCAGATCTTGCCTGGCAGGTTGATACTGCACCTCATGGGGTTCAGATATGGATAAGATTGGTGATGCATTTTCTCCTTCAGCAGTATGAATAGCACCTTCTGGCTCTACAAAAACAAACTAGTAGGAAGGAAGCTTCTAGCTCAGTTCCAGAGAGAGTTCTCTATATCTTGCAACAAAAATTGTGATGTCTTCAGCAACAGGGTCTTATCAGTGATTTCTGATAGTAACCAAGAAGAAAGGCAAAAGCCGATATTGCTTGGGAGGATTTTGGGAGCATTCCTGTACAACAACTCTGAATTAGTTACCTGTCATCTGGTGATTGATAGGTTTCTATATGGCCCTTTGTTTTAATCATTCCCCAAGCCAGTCCACTCACCTTCTCCCTGCTTAACCTATTAAAACCGAAGTATTCCTCCCATCAATTTTCATATAACCTACATTTTCTATCTCTTCTCCCTGAAAGCACCCCCTTATGAGAAGGTCTCTTTTCAGTTCTCTGGCCTTTGCAGGTATTTCAGCACAGAATTAGAGACTCATAACTGAATCTACGTATGGGAGAGGACTTGCAGCTTTTGCCTTCCAGTTTCTGGCTTACTTCACTCAGTATAAATTTTCCCAGTTCCATACATATTAAATTTCTTCTTGATGTAAGTTATCAGGTTTATAGTATTGATGTGAACCAGTTAAGCTCTCAAGAAAAGAAATTTTTTTCAGTTTTGAATGAGAGAAGAAAACAGATATTCTGATCAAATATTTTAAAAATATCTTTACAATTGTTGCAACATGCTGATAGCTCGCCAAAGGTAGGGTTTGGATTTTACGAAGGTAGCACACAGGGGTAAAATTATAATAGTTTCTTTTGTTTTCAAGAACGCAAAGTTTACATAAATATCCCAAACTTCATATACTGTCTTGTCACAGGCATATATTTAGTAACTCTCATCTGAGAAGATACACAATGGAATAGAACCAAACAGCACATGTATGTTACTTTTGATTCTATTAGGGACAGATCTTGGAGAAAACATAAATTATTAGATTCCAGTAATAAACCTGTGTCCTCTCCAAATAGATTTGTGGCAAAGATAGGAGTGGAAATGTCACAGAAAGAATTCCATTCACTGGGTCAGAGTTTGGGCAGGATTTTGCTGAGCATTGAGAAGAAGTGAAACTTCCTTTTATGTTGCAGTTTTATGAAAACCTTCCAGGAGGATTCAGAGCTATAAATGAAATGAGTATATAAGCAAAAACTGTGTACTTACACAAACAAACAAAATAGCTACTTAGGGGAGAAGAAATTATTTTGTGCAAATATGATATGAGCTATTTGTAAAGTGAAGAAAACTCATAGAACATTTTAAAGATTTTTGTATACGCTTCAATTTATTTCTCTGCTTAACGAGGATCTAGATATCTGGATTCATTTTCTGCATATCTTACAAAAGTTTACTATCTTAAACTACAGCGTCTTTCCATCAAATTGTTCATTCAGTAAGTCACAATTAATGTCTTTGCTGACTCAGAGTTCTGAATTAAAGAACTTCAGTGTAATTAGTTCTAGTATCTCTTTGCTCTTAAAAATGTTTATAGCGCTTTATAGAAATTCTATGCCTATGAATCTGTCCTAAGAAAACTAACAGAGGTGAGTGTAAATATTTTTAGGTATGAATTATTATACTAGAGCAGTCTATAATAAGCAGTATCTAAAAATGCCTAGCTGCATATCAGTGGGTGATTTATTACTTAGCCTCAATAGTTTGTGATATGGTGCCACACAGGTGTGTAAACCAGGACTCATAGGAAGCAGACATTGAGAAAAGGCTTTAGGGCTAATCCCCTGGGCAGGGCACATTTCCAGGGCCGCCACTACAAGACAAAAGCGCAACAAGACAAAGGAGATGATAAGAAAATGCAGTGTGGCTGCACTTGGTCCTCTTTCTCCTTAGGCTCCATGCACCAGAAAGGCTTTGACTTGGATCACAGCCTCCTAGAAAGGCTTGAGAAAGAATTTCCTCTAAGATCTTACCAGTCTGCTGTCCCCTCCCCTGGTCAGACGAGAACTATTATCTTGGGGAGAATTAATACCACACTTCTACATCATATTCCTGGCTGTTCTTAGGGACGTAGGAGTCAGTGTTCTGTGAGATCCAGAGCCAGACAGGTTTGAGGGCTGGTTTGTTAGCAGGTATTTACCTACTGATCCAGTATCTAGGACAGGACAGGAGAATCAGTCTGGAGGCACAGGGACTAATAGGACTGAGAAAGCTTGAATGCATGCCCTTAGAAACAGATGTAGAAACTAATTTCAGCTGCAACCATTAACACATACAAAACATGATGGCAAGACAGAGCTCTCTGCATTAACGACTTTTGTGTTGCTGAGACAGAATACCAGAAGAAAAGTCCAAAGGAAGAAAACAATGAATTTGGATCCCAATTTTCACAATTTCAGAGGGTTCAGTACGTGACAGCGAGGATGGAGCTTGGTGAAACAGAATCCTTCACACGTCCGTGGGTAAGGAAGCAGAAGAAAGGGAATACTGCTCTTCCACGTTTCCTCCTTTGATCCAGGCCCCCAGCCCATGAGACAGTACCTACATTTGGGAGAGTCTTCCTTCCTCAGTGGATCTTTTCTGGAATCATCCTCACAGGCAAATCCAGAAGATTGTTTCAGCAGTCTCCATGTTAGTATAAATTCAGTCAAGTTTATATGACCCATCACTAGGCTAAACTCTACGTGCAGTTTGATACTGTTTTTATAACCACACAAACATCTATGAGAGAAAGAAGCAAATACTAAAAAGACGCGGAACAAAACCTCATCATACAATTATCTTCAGAAGACAGATTTACAACCGACCTTTGAAGCCTTTATTTCAATAGGAATTTCTTTTCTTTTCAAGGCTTTTATGTTGGACATGAATTACTTTTTTTTTTTGCTACAAAAACAAACCATAGATGGGAGCAGATACTTTTATGTAGGGCAGTTCAATGTGCAATGTTAGTTACAACAATGGGAAAATAAAATGCTATTCATAATCACAAAAATGAAAACCCAGCAATCGAACAGTAGCTTTGATGGTGAGGAGAGCTAAGGTGGCAGAATAGGACTCTGCAGAAGAACTTGTCCTTTCGCAGAGGTGTCAGGGCAAAGGGCTGTGCACGTGTGAAACTGTCTTCCCAAAGCCAGAAAAAGGGAGTGGGCAGTCACAGTCCCTGGGGTAGACTGAAACAAGAAACTATGTAAAGACAATATAGCTCTACCCATGTAACACCTTCTAGCCCAGGCAGCATAATTTCTCCAGAGATAAACTCTGCTTTGGAAAAGGAGAGAGAAATGCGTCTTGATTTGGCCTTAGGCTAGTCTTCCCTACTAAATGAACACACCACCAAGATCCTCATAGTCCTACTGTAGGTGGTACCTGTTGGCCCAGCCTCTGGGCTATAGTTCTCTGGGTTAAATCTATATCCACTAGCACTAGACACTTAATACATTTAATATATAGCTTTATTTCAATGGTCCAGGCTCCAGATTTCGCTTGGTACCAGGCCTGCCCTCTTAGCCTCACATTTTAGGGTATTCTCAGAACTAAGTTGTCTTCCACAACCTAGTATCAGGCATACCTGTATATTAAGTCAGTCCTTACAGATCAAAAATCAACAAGCTAAGGCATGGGAATCTAGTCTGTAGGTTGGTAACTGTAGGTACAAGTTACATGTCCATCTTCTGCCAGGCTCCTTTGTAGGGGGCAGAATAAGACCTGAGTGACTGTACATTGTTGACTTGAACACTGCCATATTGAAGACTGCCATGCCTCAGATCCATGGGAATGGCAAAGAGGAAAGACAGATCGTTTCCCTGGTCTAGGTATGGGTATTGACAAATGGTCAACCTTCAGCTAAAACAAGGGTATACAGAAAACATCAACTGCACCTTCCGCCTCCTGGATGACTGCAACCCAGGACTCCTGCCCTACAGATGCCTCTTAATAACATTAGCTAACTCCCCTCCTTCTTAATGCTGTATATAATAAGCACAGTCCTTCTGTATTTGTGTCTGTCATATCTTCATTCACCGTCACCCAAGGTAGCCCAATTTTTAAGCTATAGAGGTCACAGAATTCTCTCTTGAGGAACCAGTCACTAGCCATACCTCTTGGATCAACACAGAACCCTTTATCTCCAGTATTAGGTGGACATCCACAAAAGCCATTGCTTTGTTTAATGCCAATTTGGTTTCTGAGGCATCACACACCAGTTGGCTCAGAATCTAGTTCTTTTCCAGTAGATTTCAGGGTTGTATTGGTCCTTGTGGTTTAGGGTACAAGTCTATCTTTAGGTATTTGGGATTCAGGGAGGCTTCTAATGTTCCTGACAGGCCAATCATTGCGAATATATCTTTAAGCCTGAACTTACATATCAGTTTCCAGATTTATATCAGCCGATACAGGCTTNTTAGGTATTTGGGATTCAGGGAGGCTTCTAATGTTCCTGACAGGCCAATCATTGTGAATATATCTTTAAGCCTGAACTTACGTATCAGTTTCCAGATTTATATCAGCCGATACAGGCTTCACACGAGATCCCATTAATCAATGATGCAAGCAGAATTACTCTGGGAGAGATTGGCTGCTCTCTTGTTACTATGAACTCAGGATATAGACCTGTCTCTATTGTGTTATATAGACTTTTCTTGTGGAGACACAACACACACACACACACACACACACACACACACTCATACCCTTCCCGGAGCAGTTGTTTCAATTTGGAGAGGTTTCAATTCAGAGGAAAATGCCACACAAATCGTCCCAGGATGCACAAGTTTGAGACCTGCTCCCATGGATCCTGGATTTAGAACAGGTACCAGGCAGACAGGCTCCAAATTCCAAGCCCATCCAAGGGTCCCAGGTTCAAGATGTGTTGTTTTTTTTTTTCATTTCCATGCTTGTCTACCAGTTGATTATAGAGATAAGTCATTCTGCCTTTTTTTCCAGAAAAAGCTGATGTGCAAAGAATGACAAAGTGAGCCCCAATTGAACACAAGGAAACAATAATTAAAACAAGAATGGGATAAATAGCACAAAGGCTACAGTAACCGTAGAAAAGAAAACAGAGCTAAGACTTTCTTTTCTTTCAGGGTGGGTTGGGGACTTGACAATCAAGCTAAATAAAGACAGAAGAGAGGAGTCAAATCAATAAAAGCACAAATGGGAGAAGAAATATGATAGCTGGTAACAAAGAACCACAACGGATTATAAAGAGATTACTATGAAGAATAGCAGGCAAATAAATTGGATAACCTAGAGGAAATGAATAAATTCCCAGACATACACAACGGGTAGGAGCTGAATTATGAAGAAATCGAAATCTTAACAGACTCATTATGAGTAAGAAGATTGAATCTATAACCAAAAAGCTTCCCATCGAAGAAAATCCTGCATCTAGTGATCTCAACTGCTGAATTTTACCAAGCATTAAAAGAACTAATACCAACCCCAAAACCTTCCTAAATACTGAAGAAGAAGGTATATTTTCAAACTCAATTCAGAAAGCCAGAATTTTTCCAATATTAAAACTGGGGAAAGACATTACAAGAGAATAAAATTACAGGCCAATATCCCTAATAAATATGGGAGAATGAGTCCTTAACAAAATGCCAGCAAGCTGAATTCAGCACCACATTAAAAGGATCATGCACTGCAATCAACTAGAACTTACCCTAGGGATTCAAGGATGATTTAGCACACTCATAACTACAACAGCACATTAATAGAATGAAGGAAAAAATATGTTCACCTTAGTAGATGCAGAAATAACATTTGACAAAATGTAATCTCCTTTTTTAATAAAAGCTCTCAATATATTTGTTATGGAAAGAGCAAACTTCAACCCATTCAAGGCAATATATAACAAGTGGTTAGCACACATCACANTTTTTCCAGAAAAAGCTGATGTGCAAAGAATGACAAAGTGAGCCCCAATTGAACACAAGGAAACAATAATTAAAACAAGAATGGGATAAATAGCACAAAGGCTACAGTAACCGTAGAAAAGAAAACAGAGCTAAGACTTTCTTTTCTTTCAGGGTGGGTTGGGGACTTGACAATCAAGCTAAATAAAGACAGAAGAGAGGAGTCAAATCAATAAAAGCACAAATGGGAGAAGAAATATGATAGCTGGTAACAAAGAACCACAACGGATTATAAAGAGATTACTATGAAGAATAGCAGGCAAATAAATTGGATAACCTAGAGGAAATGAATAAATTCCCAGACATACACAACGGGTAGGAGCTGAATTATGAAGAAATCGAAATCTTAACAGACTCATTATGAGTAAGAAGATTGAATCTATAACCAAAAAGCTTCCCATCGAAGAAAATCCTGCATCTAGTGATCTCAACTGCTGAATTTTACCAAGCATTAAAAGAACTAATACCAACCCCAAAACCTTCCTAAATACTGAAGAAGAAGGTATATTTTCAAACTCAATTCAGAAAGCCAGAATTTTTCCAATATTAAAACTGGGGAAAGACATTACAAGAGAATAAAATTACAGGCCAATATCCCTAATAAATATGGGAGAATGAGTCCTTAACAAAATGCCAGCAAGCTGAATTCAGCACCACATTAAAAGGATCATGCACTGCAATCAACTAGAACTTACCCTAGGGATTCAAGGATGATTTAGCACACTCATAACTACAACAGCACATTAATAGAATGAAGGAAAAAATATGTTCACCTTAGTAGATGCAGAAATAACATTTGACAAAATGTAATCTCCTTTTTTAATAAAAGCTCTCAATATATTTGTTATGGAAAGAGCAAACTTCAACCCATTCAAGGCAATATATAACAAGTGGTTAGCACACATCACATCCAACAGTGAAGTATTAAAATCTGTTCTAAGGTCTGGAATGGGAGAGAATTACTTGCAGATTCTGGCACTTCTGTTCAATATAGCTCTGAAGTTCCTAGCCAGAACTAATAGGCAAGAGGGAGGAATAAAAAGCAACCAGATTAGAAAATAAAAGCTAAACTATCTCTCTTCATAGACTGATAAACACACACACACACACACACAAACACACAACATACACACACACAATATTCTTGAGGATTTTATAAGAAAGTTTTCAGAAATGATAAATGCAAGAAGCAAAGTTCCAGGAAGTAAAATTTATATACAAAAACCAGTTGCGTTTCTGTACATTTAAAACAAATTATTTGAAAAAGAACTTAAAAAACCATTTGCAATAACTGCAACAATTCCTAGAAATAAATTAAATGACAAGAAGACCTATACAGTGAAGCCATAAGACATTTTAAAAAGAAATTGGAGATAACACAAATCAATGAAAGATATTCCATCCTTATGGATTGACAGAATTCATTTTGTTGAAATGTCTGTACTACCTAAACAGAGATGCTATGTCAACGATTATTGTTCTGCAGAAAAATAAGACACAATCCCCAAACTCATATGATGCCAGCAACAATCAGGAGCAGTGAAAGCAAATGTGAGTCAAAAGAATAAAGCTGAAAGGATCACTCTACCTATTTCAAAGCATATTACAGAGTGCTGGTAAGAGAATATGGATGTGCTGTCTAAAATCATGGGCAGAGAAATTGAAAACAGAAGAAAGAATCACATCAAATGGCCACAGACACATAAAGGATAAAAGAGAGCCTGTTCAATGAGGATTTTTTTAAATTACGCACTTATAATATCCAAAATACATTAAAAACCCAACCAACCTCGTATTAATTATTAACAACCCAATTTAAAAATAGACAAAGAATCTACTCTGATAAAAAAACTCTATAACCACAATTTGGGAAGAAAAGAGTTTATTTTATTTTATATTCTACCCTGGAGGGAAGTCAGGGCAAGAACTCGAAGCACAAACCCAGAGGCAGAGGAACTTATTGACTTGCTCTGCATGGATTGCTCAGCCTGCTTTTTACACTGCTTAGGACTACATGCTCAAGGATGGCATTGCCCACAGTGTCCTGGACCCTTACATACCAATCATTACTGCCTTAGAAATTTGCCTGTAGGCAATCTGATTGAGACATTTTATCAATTGAGATTCTTTTTCTCAGATTACTCTAGCTTTTGTCAAGTTAACAAAATATAACAAGGTCAATACCTTAATAGATCTTTGTCAACCAACCAACCAACCAACCAACCAACCAACCAACCAGCCAGCCAGCCAGCCANCCAACCAACCAAACAAACAACCAATCATCCAAAAATACAAAGGGGCAAGGACCTGTAAGATGATTCACAAGGTAAAAGCACTTACTGCCAAGCCTGATGACTTGATTTCAATTCTTGGAATCTTCATGATGGAAGAAAAAAAAAAAACAACTCCTGCAATCGGTCCACTGGTGTACTTTAGTATGTCATGGCATGCACCTCCCCTACAGTAAGTAGATATAAAAACATTTCAAAGATGTCACCCATACCTCGTAGTGTAGCTGTTATCAGAAAGACAGGTGATAACAAACATGAGCCAGGATCAGGAGACAATAGGTCTCTGTATACTGTTGATTGGTTGGGATCATAAAACATGCCCGCAAGCACCTAAAATTACAACAGAAAAAAACAGAAAGGGAAGATGGGGGAAATAGGAATTCAAACAACACAAAAGTGTTGTGTTTATCAATGGCCGAACTGTGTCTGCATTCATGTTACAATTTAGATGTGCCCATACACACCTCCTTCCAGTCTTTAGTTGCCTCTACCTGCAAGTTCTATTCTTATTCATCTTCATAAGGGAACTATTACCATTACTATTTCCGACTTAACTCTTTCTACAACTCTAATGGAAATTTTAATTCTTGGCCTGTGTAATCCTGCCTCATTTCTTACTAGTTGGGAACAGAGACAAGAATTTTATTGACACCTTGTACCATATTTTGTGTGGTTTTTGTCACATTGCTCAGTGTATTAATAATACCTTAAACTCTACTTTTGTTATATTTAGGCAGTCCTCCTTCAAATGGGTTCCTATAAAGCTAAAATAAGAATTAGCTTCAGAAAACTATAAGTGCTATATTGGAATAATTATTGTCAGTACTAAAAAGGTTTATAGGATTGTTGATTTCTGGCATCCTAACACTTACTGGAATTGTAACTGCTGGTATGGGAGGATTATGATTCTCAAAGACAGACTACAAACAGGTCACTTCACCAATAATTTAAAATGTTTCAAGGGTAGGATGATCTCCCTCTACCCAAAATAGACATAGATTTTCAAACAGGCTTGGTGCCCTTAAAGATCACATTGATTAGTTTAGGTAGCAAGTACAAACTATTAAATACCAATTGACCATTAACTGCCAGTAGAGTCATACTTATATTTGCAACTCTGCTTTACCTTATAATGAATCTAAATGCCCTGGGTATTGATTAAGAACCATCTAGGAGGGGTATGGTCTTGACACTATAATACTATTGACCTTGGACAATTGCATCCAGAATTGTATTTATTAGAACATTCTCATTTGTCAGTGGTTTCTGGCCAACAGTTTGTGGACAAATTGCAAAGTATCTTACAACATGTCAATCCCTTTAATATTTTGTGTGATTAAGTTACTAAATGCCTGATAAATTTAATATTGCTATTATTATTTTATTACTATTTCTTTCTTTTTTTCCCTCTATTTTTTTGAGACAGGGTTTTTAATAACCTGTCCCTGAATCCAAAGAATCTGAAAAAGAAAAGGGGGTTAAAAAATAAAGGCTGCTTTTGCATCACCATGATGCTACACAATCAGAAGCAGGAAGGTGTTGAAGTTGAGATGGTTTTTAGTTTGCTTTTCCAGCCTGTCCAAAGCCAGCTGTGACTTTGTGACTTCAGAAAACTCTTGGCACGAGATGAGGCATAGGAGGAACCTCCTCATGGGGAGAACAGGGCCCCAAGGACAGAGAAATGTAGATGGAAAAATCAGAGAAGGGGGCCAAAGATATGTTTTGCTCAAGCTCTGCTTGCAATGCTATCTCTAGCAGTTAGCTAAACAATATATAAAAGCAGTGAGAAAAAAATTGTTCATTTTTCAAGTAAACCCAGAGTCTTGTGTCTTTGTCTTCCATTACTCTCCTTTTCCAGAGATCTGTGATGCCCACAGCTGTGCTGGCCATGGCAATTGATGAAATTCTAAATTAATACAGATAACAGTGAAAAGTGTATTAATGCTTCCCCTAAAACTAAAAATTAGCATATGCTTCAGAAATTCCACAGCTTGGTATAATGATGGCCCTTAACACACAATGGGTTGACTTATAATTTATCAGTTTGCGATTATTATGCAGAGTATTTAGTGATAAATTTTATGAAGACAGTTTTCACTCAATTGCACAATATACTTCCAATGTACTTCACCCATGGCTTCTCACTTGTCTTCCTTTCACAATAACTCCTCTACTTTGGCCAAGTAGGCTCCAATTTCATTACCTATGTGAATTATAGAAACAAAGCACAGGATCGGAATATGACAGTTGCGGCCGCCGAATATTCCTTTACACTGTGTGAAGATGTATCACTGTGATTGGCTTAATAAAGAGCTGAATGGTCAATAGCTAGGCCGCAAGAGATTAGGTGGGACTTCTGGGGACAGAGAGGTCTTGGAGAAAAAAGCTAGTCATCAGCTAGATTCAGAGAAAATAGGGCGTTCAAGAGTAGAAGTAAAAATCCACGAGCCACGTGATAACATGTAGACTAACAGAAATTGGTTAATTTAAATTATAAGAGCTAGTTAGAAATAAGCTTAAGATAAAGCCAAGCTTTCATAATTAATAAGTCTCCATGTCATTTTTTGTTAGCTGGAGACCTCCCAAAAATTCTGACTACACACCACATAAGTTTGGAATTTATAATGGTGCAAAAGTGATACACATTCAGTAAAAAACATATTTTCGTTTTAATCCTGACTTTTCTCCAATCTGTGCATTGCTGTCAGTATCGGAACTCTCAGCTGCTCATGTGATCAAGTGGGTAAATGATGGATCTGCATTGTTAAATTAGGACAGAACATAGCTTAGACATGAACTTCATTGGAAACTTAAACTATTTCAACTGATGATAGATTTGTTGTGGAATAAGTTCATCAGGAAATGAAATCAATATGTTGAGATGTCTCCACTTCCAGGCTTATTGCAGAATTATCCACAGTAACTATGATACTGAATCAACTTTAGTTACCCTGGATAAACATATCAATAAAATGTGCAAATGCACACAATGAAATATTCAGTCTTCCAGAGGAGAAAATGTCATTTTTAAAAACATGAGTGAGCCTCAGTAAGATTGCCCTTTGTGAAATAAAGCACGGGAAGGTAAATAGCCCCTCACTTTTCAGCAAGCTAAAACATTGAAACTAAAGGAATACATAATAGAATGGTAAATGGAAGGATTGAGGTGTGAACTTTCAAATGTTCTCTCAAACAGTCAGTGGATATAAAATTTATTGCCAAATACTAATCCCCTTACTACAGCAGTTATAACATCTTGTGTTGCTTATAGGTGGATGTGTCTGTTTCTTCCTTCTGGGTATTTCCTTCCAGGCTGGATATAATGATAACCTTTCAGTTCCATGACCTCATATTGCTACTGCTACCACCACTTATTTAGTAAATTGTTCTTTCTAAAAAGATTATCTTAGCAACCTCTGCTTCACATAGGCTCTGATGAGGCATACAAATGATTAAACAACTCCTGTTTACATAGTGAAGCCCCTTATCAGTTAAAATGTCACTTTCTTTGAACTTTGAAACTGTGAACAGTGTTGGGGCTGTTAAGGACTACGGGAACTTTTGAGTTGATTTATGTTGAGGTTAATTATTATCTAATTAATAATTAAACTATTTTTTTAAACCACAAGATGCCCTAGAGCCTTCTAGGGCCTGTGAAGAATGCTGCAATTTCAAGAGGAAATGTCCTCCACATGTTCTTTTAATTGAATAATTGTTCTCCACATAGTGTGCTGTTTCGGAAGGTTTGGAGGCCTTAGGAGGCGGACACTTGCTGGAGGAAGTTCGTTACTTGACAAGGCTTGGCAGTTTTGTAGTCTGACCCCACTTGTTCTTCCCCCCTGTTGCAGACGAAATGTAATTCATGGGCCTCACTTCCATGCTGCCATGCCTTCTCCACTATGTTGGGCTGTACCCACTCTGGTACCGTAATCTCAAATAAGCCCTTTCTTCCCGGATTTGCTCTTAGCCAGGTGATTTTGTTCACCAAACTAACCAATGTACAAATGAAAGAACACTGTCAGTTGTGATGCTAAAGAAAGGGTGGTAAGAAAACAGTTGACACAAATTGCATCGAATTATATTTTAAAAGAATATAACTATTAAAGCATCATGCAGTGTAATAGGTCACACTGTAGGAACACATAAAAGATTTAACATTACAAATATACCAAATTTCATTTAAAAGTTAGAAATAGCATAACTTACCCAATCCCTAGGTCATTCTCCATTGCACCCTCTTCTCGTTCCCTTAGCCATGCAGGGAACAGTACCAGACATGCAAATTTCATTCTTTGCACCCGAGACTTGTTATTTCTTCTCATATCACCTCTTCTTCTAATGACAATGTGACAGAATACAATTTTACAGCCTTTTGAGTTCCACACATTCTATTTTCTCATAGATAGGGAAGAGATAGAGGTTGAGATGTTTTAATTTCTGTAGTGGTGCTTGCGATGTGCAGGAGATGACAAAATGAAGAGATACAACCCACGCACTATGATGACAGAGAAAAGCGCGGGTCTCTGCTCAGTCATGCAGGAAGGGGAGTGGATCCGTCAATAGGTGCTTCAACAATGGGAGGGTGTTGGACAACACATGAAGGGAGCAGTGAAATGCGTTTGCAGATTCCCAAGGCACAATCACTTGCTTAGATTTCAAAGCAAATCACTGAAGTGTGCCAGAGGTGGAAATGGGGTGCTGCTTTAGGAGTTTGGAAAATGTGAAGAGTTTATATTGGCTCTGGTGCTGCAGAGAATGAAGTAGGTGACAATGGAGAAGGTTGACCCATGAGAGCTTGGGAGGCATTTATAGCACTCAGTTAAGAATGCCTCATCTGCCATGAGGTATTTGTAGATGAGAGTCAAGTGTAGAATACTTGAAGGTGTAGCCATTGGTTTTACTTTATTTTCTTGTTATACCTTGTAATGTGCTGGCAACTCTTTAAACCTTAAAAGTCATCAGTGTCTGTCCTGCACTGACTCACAGAGATGTGAGTGTCCCTTATATAACTGGCTAGGTGTGTTCCAGAAGACAAAAGCTTGTGTTTGTTGCAGTACACGATGCCTTTCTCTCGTTGTGATAGGACTTCAAAGACACCGGTTCATGTGTGTATAAACAGTTTGATGGCTCACTATGGGCATGCGCCTGTAATTTAAAATACAACCTCAATATATTACATTCTTTAATAAATGGTACATAGTATATATGTATTTTGGAGGTCTCATAATTTCCTTTTAAAAGATTGGAAACATCCAGAAAAGTGTCACTCTTTTTGTCCTGAGCACTTCTGGAACACTTGTAGCCCAAAGAAGAGGATAAAGCTCTTTTCTTCCCACAATGTGGGCAGCAGTCCAAGTGCACTACTGGTATAGATAACTCAGGCATTTGAAGCAGGCGATTGAATTATCCCTGAATAAGTCTTCTAACACTAATCAGTGCTGGATAGACAGAAAATCAAACAGCTCAGTGCTAGAGGGGTAAACATGAGGATTTGTATCCAACGAGGGTACTTTTCGTGCAGTAATACTTCATCTGGGATGAATTTCTTAGCAATGCCTGTTCCCTTCTTCCACCCCTTATCTCCTACTTCTAACTAAATTCAGAAGCATCATCAAAAGGTGAGCTATGTAAAAAGTCTGGGAATTACATGTTAGAAGGTTTTAACAACATGTATCTCATGAATTGAGAAGGATTAGCTGTAGTAAGAACACACTGAAGATGTGATAAGTATTTTACACAAAGAAGCTGAGATTCTGTTACTACTGTGTTTTTGGGAAAAGCTTTAAAATTCACATAACACTTGTATATTATTAGTTGAGTTGCTAGGTAAAGAATATTTGTACAACAAATATGCACTTATACAAGGGGAGGATAAAATATGAATTTTCAGTTTTTGCTTCAATACCAGAAATTATATTTAGATCATGAAGAAGAGATAAAGATTCATTATGAAAAATTAAATTGTATGCAGTTGGAATTATAAAACCCACAGAGATCTTGATTTGCAGATGAACTGGGGAGGGTTATTTATATGGAGGGTAAATCCCTTGTTTTTTTTTTGGAACATCATAGTTATTTATTTGTATGCTCAGAGCATATATTTCATACATTGGTGTGGTACCCAACTTTAAAATGAGGCATTTGTGCATAATGATCCTGGAATGAGGTAGACAGAGTAGCTCTCAGTTGCTGCTAAGGAGAGATACAAAGCARCATTGTGCCAGTGACTAAGGGAGTCACTAAGCTGTCAAACTGCTTATACTGATGACAAAAGTAATGCCACCTAAGAGACTATATTGATTTTTTACTTTTTTAAATTAATTTTTAAAATTATTATTATTAAAAATTTCCACCTCCTGCCCCCTCCCTCCATTCCTCCTCCCCATCCCCCCTCCATTTCCAGTCCAAAGAGCAGTCAGAGTTCCCTGCCCTATGGGAAGTCCAAGGTCCTCCCCCCTCCA
>LOEQ01014645.1:636-10984 GCA_001685075.1 Bramus lutescens | reverse complement strand
AAGGGCATAGGAACTGCGGGTGGCATTGGCTCATGCCCAGCCTGTCTCTGCGAGTGGTGAGTGTAGCCCAATAGTATTTCAAACATGGAGCAGAAAATCTAGAGTTAATTGCTATGGTCAGAAAAGTTAACAATCTTTTGCCCCCGTGGGGTTCCCTCAGCTTGCCCTGGGGGTTGTCTGCCTTGTTCCTGACCAAACATGGAGAAAATTTGGCTCCTCTACTGGTCAAGGGCAGGAAATTTCTGCCTTTCTGGTTGAAAAATAATGTCTTGTTGGAAAGTTTTGTCTATTTCTTGAGAAAATTGTGTATGCTTGCTTTGTTGAAAACTTTTGTCCATATTTTCTGGTGTGTTTAATAAGTTCTGTTGCAAACATAGAGCTGAAACAGAAATGATTTAGATATTTTTGCTGTCTCTGCTGCAAACAACAGCCAATCACCACCCACCATGGCAATGGCCACATTTATGGGCATGACCTCAGAATGTATCTCTGAGCTCTGGTCACTGGATTTGAGTTAGCAGAAATTTAGAAGTCTTTTGATGTGGATAATGTTAAAACTGTTCTATGATGTTTTTATTAGAAAGTTGGCTCTAGAATTGGATTAGGCCCAGGAAAGCTATTTGAAAGCTTCCTCTGTGTAGCTCCTCCAGTCTGAGCCCACAACACAGTAACAAGGGAAAGAAAACAAAGCAGAACAGCCAAAAACAATGGACTTGGTTTATATGAAAATTCTGTAACTTAAGATTTATAAAAAGCAGGGCTGGAGAGATACCTCAGCATTTAAAATCACTGACTGCTCTCCCAGAGATCCTGAGTTCAACTCCCAGCAACCACATGGTGGTACACAGCCATCTATAATGAGATCTGGTGCCCCCTTCTGGCATGCAGGCATACATGGAAGGAATACTATATATGGGGATATATATATATATATATAATCTTTTAAAAAAAGATTTATAAAAGCCTAGCAGTGGTGGTGGCACAGGCCTTTATTCCCAGTACTCAGGAAGCTGAGTCAGGTGAAACTCTGTGAGTTCGAGACTAGCCTGGTTTATAAGAGCTAGCTAGTTCCAGGACAGGCTCCAAAGCTACAGAGAAATCCTGTCTCAAAATAGGTAAGTAAGTAAGTAAATAAACAAACAAATAAAAATTATAAATTTATTTTGCCAGATATGGCTAAAAATCTGGTTAGATAAAAGGTTAGAACTAGTAACACTGAAAATTAATAATTAAAATCTGTATACTGGCAATTTTAAAGAAATCATATAACATGAATCTAATTTTGATTGCCATCAGTTTTCAGTCAGTCACATGGCTGGTTGCCATTTTGCTGGAGTTAAAAAAAAATATGTCACAGGATTTCACCACCATCTTGATTGGAGATGATCATGTAAAATGGGCCTGACTAGATAGTCTCCAAGATAATTTTGTCTCCAAGATAATTTCTATTGGGATAGATTTTATATAATAATTCTTGTACTGATCTTAAAACAAGTTTTATAAAAAATATGATTTAAAATATTAAAGTTGTACCTCAGTGATTTTATGCTCAGGAGTTTACCTTGTTCTGCCAGTTAAACTTTATAATTTAAAAGTCACCCTGGTGATAATGTTTTTAAAGACATGAAGGGATCCTAGGGAACAGCTGAGGTTTGCAAATGTATGGCAGAACTAGAGTTCCAAAGAGTATAGAGTTACAAGGATGAACCGTAACTGATATGGTAGGTCCTTCTGTCTATGTGTTGCTTTTATTGGTTAATGAATAAAGGACTGGCTTGGCCTTTAGCATGGAAGAAGGAGGGCAGAGTCAGAGAGAAGCCATGTAGCTGCCATAGTCAGACTTGAGAACTTTAGCCAGTAAGCCACAGCCACATGGTGATACACAGATTAATAGAAATGGGTTAAATTAATATGTAAGAGTTAGCCAATAAGATGCTAGAGCTAAGGGGCCAAGCAGTGTTTTAATTAATATAGATTATGTGTGGTTATTTTGGTTCTGGGAAGTCAGGACAAACAAGTGGCTCTCTTCCGACATGTAATAGTTCTAGAAATGCCAGTGCCAGGTAATACTCACCAGAAACACTAGCTACAATAAAATGAGACAGACTAAAATCTAAAAGGCAAGCTATGTATATGCTGTTGAGAGTAGGTCCAAAGAGGAATCCAAGCCTCTTACAAAGAGAGAGAGGGGGCAGGGGTCAGAAAGGTACTTTATTTTTGATATTGCAGGAAGACATTTAAGAGATTAATTTAAAAAAGTGGTTTTTAAAATATTTAAATTTATAAGGCTATGGGACATTTGTGCTTAAAATTGTTTTATATTGTTAATATTTGGGCTTAAAATGAAAGGCTAATAACTAGGTCATAGCCGTAAGCACCAAATGCTAGCCAGAAACTGTGATGTTCATTTCTTATGATGCAGCAAGACAATGATCTAAGCAATCTGGCAAAGGGCTTAGAGCAGTTTCTTAGTCCATTGGGTCTCGACCCTTTAGAGGTTACAAAACCTTTTCACAGGGGTAGCCTATGACCACATGCATGATGGATGTTTGTATTAAGATTCATGACAATGACAAAACTGCAGTTGTAAAATAGCAATGTGAAAAATTTTGTGTGTGATGAGGGGGTCACCACAACATAGGAAACTATATTCAAAGGTCAAAGCTGTTAACCTATTGTAGAATGTTAATATACACTAATAACTATCCTTATAAATGGTCAAGTTCACTTAGAGACATGCTAAGTGCTACTGTTATAATTAAATACAGGGATAAAACTTACTTAGGCACCAGTATATGATTTTAAAATTTAATCATAAAGCAAGAAACAAAGTTATTAATTCAGATATACCTGGATGGCCTTCAAATACTTCAGAGATCAGCAGAATACTGCATTTAAAATGTTTATTAAAAGCTTATTTTATCAGACAGAGACTCCTAGATCCTGACAGTGACTCAAGGTCTCAAAAGAAGATGCCACCACCTGGATTTGACAATGCTGACTATTGGGCAAGATGCCCCAATCCAACATCTGCTGCCAGGACCCAGCTCAAACTATGGACATGCAACAGGACACTGAAGAATAGATCACACCACTTTTGCCTAGACAAAATAAGGTCTATCTTACCCATGTTCCTCCACTGAAAAGGCTGTCACCTTATGGGCCTGCTGAAGACTGCTATTCTGGTATTTCTGCCTTCAATGCTGTGGAGACCTGGGTATGGCTAACTGGGTATGAACTGGTCCCTGTCAATTTTTAGAAGATCTGGAAGCTGCTTGATCTACACTCAGGTATAATGTATCCTTCTTGGATCTCTGATAGTATTGATGATTGGGTTAGCTATAACTTTGTCAGGTTAGCAGTAGGCAACCAGGTTCTTTAAAGCCATATTGTTAGTTCATTTTATATGTAAAATCAAGCCTTGATATGGGTCTTTACAAAAGGGTCTGAGGATATAAAAGCTTATAAACTTTGAGGGTCTCAAATATGATTTGCAATGTAAGTGCAAGTTATAAAAATGCAAATAAATACCTTAAGATATAAACCATGATTTATATTGATTTCCTCTTCTATGTTCAGAGTTTAGCATTTAATAGAGTTCTGATAACACTAGCAAAGCAGGAACTACTTATTGCTCAGTCACATGTGCAAGATTTTGAATTTATTTTGGTTACCAAATAAATATAAACTTAAGGTGCTTCTTATCAGGCCAAAGATATCTCTGTACAATCTATACATGGATCTCAGAATAGAAGAAAAATGCACATGCTTCTAAACCAAATCTGTAGTTTTTGCTAGAACTCAAAGATATGAGTCTATTTCTGCTGTTTTACAGAAACCTATTACCTGCTTTTTTACAATATAGATTTCAGTACAGATTGGTGATACTACCACATCTAAAACTTTTGTATCTTTTCTAAAATAAAAATTCATATAGGATCCAGAAAAAAAAACCTGCATCCATTTCTCACAGGTCAAGAGGATTCCAGATAAATACAACCTAAGATTTCCCCACCTGTCTATTCCAAAGGATGATTATTTTCTCTCCCCTAGTCTTGGTACTCCTTCCCTTCCCACTTACTAAGACTATGGACCTGAAAGTTTCAAATGCAATAGTTTCCTTTAAGTTAATAAATTTTAACTTCCGTTCCAAGTTTAAATGTTTCTCAACAGGTTTCCACTTGGCTAACAGACACATCTATGCATCAACTGTGGACTACAATCTGCTCCAAATGATTACAAGCCCTGGACTTGCTGATAGTTTATGTAGAGCATTTTAGCCTAGGTAAATGATCCTTGTTTCTTCAGTGCAGCCAGCAAATTAGATGCTTCTGATAAATGCCCCATTGCCCAATCTCTCCTTACCTTTCACTAACCTTTCAGTCTTTCTTGGGCTCTGATAACAATGCCCCAATGTCAGCTCAAACTAGTTATGGAAAAGTAAATAATAGTATTTTCTTTCCAGAGAAAGAATATTTATTGATTTTTCATCTTGTATCGAGTTTGATAAAGAAATTAAAAGATAATACTTCAAAGCAATTTAAAAGCTATCAGAACTTTCAACCCATTGCTACATCCCACCATCCAGTTTTTTTTTTCTCATGACTGTTTTGTCTGTTTTTCCAGAAGTGGTTTCAAAGATTTTTGTTTGTTTTAAGACAACATCCCTCTCTGTAGTACAGGTCAGCTTTAAATTCACTATATAATCCAAGCAGGCTTGAACTTGCAGGGACCCTATTGAATCAGCTACCCATCCACAAACTGTGATTATGGATGTGAGCCACCATACCAACCTAGTTTGAAGGATCTTAAGAGCACAAAAAATATACAATTTAAACAAATTTGGAAAAGAATATATAGGAAGAATATATAATTATACTAAATTAAGTAGGACTATAAAAATTAAATCAGAAAGTTTAATTCTACACTTTGTCCAAATTAAAACAAATAGACATAGAAAATTATCTGAAGAAAAGTTTAAGATTGAATATAATAAATTTTCTTTAAAATTAGAATTACAGAAATACTTTCATACCTATCTTTTTTGAAAGTAAAAAGCAAATACTTTATTATTATTCATTTTCTTGCCTGTCTCCTATTGAATCGCCTATTCTTTCAATGTTGAATAAAGATCTATCATAAATTTCTCATTTATGGAGTTTAGTATGGAGTTCTTAAGCCTAAAAAATAATGCCTTATTAATATATATACTTTTATGTTTTAATATACCAGTTATAAAGTAAATATAGTTGTTTTCTTAATTAGTTGATTGTATGCAATCAGAGAACAACTTTGGAGCTGGTTCCTTTCTTTCACAATGTAGGTCCTGGGACTGGGCTCTGCATCCAGGCAGCAAGCACTTTAGTTGATAACCCATCTCAATGGACTTTCCTAAAAAGATATCTTGCCATTATTTTAAATTTCTAATCTGTCTCTGCTTTCAGAATTTGTGCAGTTTGAACCACTCTTGAAGTAAGTTTCCACATCTCCTCTCCTGAGCAGTGAGTTCTTGGGGACACTGTAAAGTCTGGTATGCATTCTGTATGCTGGGGTTGCTGGGATGTGCTTTCCAAACTTGGCAGGATATTGTTTCCCATCAAAGCCCCCCCCCAGAGCATTTCTCAGTGTCTTCTCACTGCTGAAAAGATTCTATAATTCTTATTGCTTTTAGTTTTAGACATTGGTTCCATTTAACTCTGCTAATAAATAAAGATTTCCACTTCAAAAATTGTTTTCTTTCTAAAAAGAATACAATTTATCACAAACTTTTTATTCAAGACCTTTGGGAAGCATAAATTCACATGGGAAAAATACCCACCCCATATTTCTCCTCCATCTTAAAAATCTGCCCACATTTTCACAGAACTTTACTAATGTTTGAGCCCAGCATACTCCTGTTAAGTCACTCACAACCAAATAACTGAACATCACTCAGAAATCAGGCTTACTTCTATAAAATGCATTGTCAAATGACTTAACCATTGTAAAGATTTCATAAATTGAAGCTGCAAACATCAAGATGGTAAAACTCAATCCTTCTGTCTAGCACCTTAATGTAATCATGAAATGATGCTAATATAGAGTGCCTGGGGCTGTTACCACCAAAACTCTGTGGACTGTATTATATCAAGAATTCCTTTATAACTAGAAGTAGTATACTCTAAAATAGCAATGATAGGTAGTATGGCATAACACACACATGAAACAGCACCATAAATCATCATTTCTTATCATTTCCAAGTATTACATACTATGAAGAATTTTATGTTTGTACTTTTAAACAACTAGCAGTGCAGTTTATTAATTACCACACACAAGTAATGCTTTGCACTGTGATCTTCTGAAAGGCACTGTATCACTAGTCAAAAGGAAATTTTCACTCAGAGCTATTTTGAATTGTGAAGCCACCATGATATATGTACTCCATTGGTGAACCAATCATCTCTTTGCAATGTATGTCTATGTGTGAATTCACCATTACACAAATAGCATAAAACTATTTTCTTGTGTTTATGTATGTAACTCCCCCACATAATCAGTGTGATGGTTATTGTTAACTGTCAGCTTGAAAGAATCTAGACTTACTTTTGTGATGGAACTTCAGGCATGCCTGTGAAAGATTAACTTGATTGTGTTTGTTGATTTGGGAAGGACTATGCTTACAGCAGGCAGGATTGATGTCTTGGAAGCAGGTCTATGAGAGGACTAGAGCCAGTTGGATGCATACACCCTAACATAAATCAGCAGTAAAACCTAAAACTTTCATTTGAGAACCCTGAATGAATCATAAGCACAAGATGCTTGAAATCATTTCCAGAGGGCAACCTAATCTATGATAACAGCAAATGAATGGTTTTTGGTTTTTGTCAGTGTAGCACAGTGGGAATGAATGAAAACAGCACTTAGGAATTTTGAATTGTAATAATTGTTCTATATATTGATAGGACTAATGGGTCAGTATGTCTGTAAAACAAAAAAAACACTCACAGAATTCTAGAGCAATTATTTTGATGATGATGATAATTTATACTCATTCTCTGGACTTCTGTAACATCTTGTAAAACTGAAAGATGCCACACCTTATGTGAAATATCAGCCAGAGACTTTGAAGGCAATACCTACTTTAAAAAGCCCTCCCACTGATCTGACGCTTACTGAAGTTTGAAAATATCTGTAGCAGATATTTATTTTTACTTTTCATGACAATCTCTTTTGAAAATGTCTTTACAATGATTTTTAATTTACAAATCCATTCAAAGGCTTCTATTAGTGAAAATATGTGCACAGGGATAAATATTCCAGTATCTTTTATCTCCCTTAGCATATATGTATTCACAAATGCAGGCAATCCTAACATAAAATGCAAATACCTTGATTAACATTTTTAAGTTATCTCCTTCACAGAATATTCTTGGTTCAAAAAAGATAACTGAGAGAAAGCTGTAACAAGAGTAAAACTGAAAGATCTCAAAAGTTAGTAGGGGGATAATTTTGGGGAGAAGCCTCTTTCCTTACAATGAAGTGTCAGTCTTTACAGACTGTGAAGCAATGGGGAGAGACATATAGGCAAATATAAATAACAGTTCCCTTAAACTCCCCCTAAGTTTAAATTTCCAATGATGAGCACTTGAAATTGCGCAAGTATTAATCTTTAGAGATTGAAACTACAATTCCAAATAATATAAATGAACTTTGAAAATAGCCTATCCCAGTTAGTTTATGTCATTAATGGTTCTTATTATATAAATATGTCTGGACATCATATGCTAACACCCCAGTCACCCACTGTGTTAGCTATCACTCCTTTTCTCATGTGTTTAAGAAATATGTTTGCACCTCGAGTCCTTGATTAATCACCACCCTGAGTTATTATGCATTGACTTCATGTGACTGTGGCCCAAATGAGGTAAGTAAAAATCCCTCATCCTAAAAGAAAGGCATTATGTGTATGAATTTTTTAACTTTGTTTTAGTTTTGGACTTCATCTTTGATTACTATACTACCTACCTTTACTATTTATCCTATCCCACCTTTCCTGTATAACAGTCTAGGAGTGGAAGATCATTACCTAAGTTATGGAATAGAGGGATCTGATACACATTTTATTAATTATTGTGAGTATGTGTGTGCACCTGTATGAGTTTTTGTGCACCATGTGTGCTCAGCAGCCCTCAAAAGTCAGAAGAGGTCATTGGATACCCTAAAACTCGACTTATAGGTTGTGAGCTTCCATGCATGTGCTGAAAATCAAATCTGGGTTCAAGAAAAGTAACAGATCTTAACCACTAAGTCACATCTCTAGCATCCTAATTCCCAATTTTAAAATGTAGTTCCATTTTCTAGAAACTGTATGTTAGAATAGGACTCCTAGTAGAAAGACTAATAAATTGGTTTAGTCTCAGTGGTTGAGACTCAGATACATTTTGAAGTTTATACTATAAAAACATTGGAAATAGAATATAATGAAACTAGTCATAGATAATTTCCAGATCTGGTGGATGGTGAGCTAGGAAAAGCTAGACAGAATGGTAGTTGACAAAGAATTTCTAGAGAATCCTACTGGATGCTCAGAAAACACTTCAGATTTAATATGTTATATAACAAAGACTCAAAACTCCTTGAATGATATGTGGAATGAAGGAAGAATGAAAAGAAAAACTCATAGTTCTTAATTACTCTAATCATCTGTGGCCCAATTTTTCTTTTGTTTTTGTGTATTGATCCTATGGAATTTATTGATTTCTTTTATTTACGGATACTTGGGAGTTATCTGGAATTCACTTATGGAAATATTTAGCATGGCATTATTGCGGATTTTCCTAACAATCAACCATTAATTCAAATCTGCCTGCTTTACATCATGCATGATATCCAGTTATGCCCGCACCATAATCTAAATATGCTTTCTTTTTTCCATTTGATATTTTTGCTTCTTTGGCAAAAACCAGGTGTTTGAAGGTATGTGGATTAATATCTGGGACTTTGATTCGGTTCCATTGGCCCTTTATTTATTCTTATGCCAATACATGCTTTTTTCAGTACTGTAGCTCTGTAGTAGAATTTAAAGTCAGGGATTGTGATGTCTCCAGAAGTTTTTTTATTGTACAGGATTGTTTTGGCTATCCTGGGCCTTTTCTTTTTCCATATGAAGTTGAGTACTGTTCTTTCGAGGTCTGTGAAGAATTTTGCTAGGATTTTTGATAGGCATTGCATTGAATCTGTAGATTGCTTTTGGGAAGATTGCCATTTTTACTACCTACCCAAGAGCATGGGAGATCTTTCCACTTTCTGGTGTCTTCTTCAATTTCTTTACTCAAAGATTTAAAGTTCCTGTCATACAAGCCTTCCACTTGTTTGGTTAGAGTTACTATAAGATATTTTATGCTATTTGTGACTATTGTGAAGGGTGTTGTTTCTCTGACTTCTTCCCTAGCCCTCTTATCATCTGTACAGGAGGGCTATGGAATTTTTTTTAGTTGATCTTGTATCCTGCTACATTACTGAAAGTGTTTATGAGATGTGGAAGCTCCTTGGTAAGTTTGTTGAGGTTGCATACGTAAACTATCATATCATCAGCAAACAGTGAGAGAATAACTTCTTCTTTTCTGATTTGTATCCTCTTGATCTCCTTTTGCTGTCTAACTAGGACCTCAAGAACTATATTGAAGAGATATGTGGAGAGTGGACAACCTTGTCTTGTTCCTGATTTAAGTGGAATCTCTGGGAGTTTCTATCCATTTAGTTTGATTTTAGCTGTTGGCTTCCTGTATATTGCCTTTATTATGTTTAGGTATGTTCCTTATATCCCTGCTCTCTCCAAGACCTTTATCTTGAGGCATGCTGTATTTTGTCAAAAGCTTTAATAGCATCTAGAGATGATCATGTGGTTTTTACTTTTCAGTTTGTTTATACGTATGGTGGATTATATTGACAGATTTTTGTATGTTGAACAACCCCAGTATTTCTGGGATGAAGCCTACTTGATCATGGTGGAATGTGGTTCTGATATGTTCTTTGATTCAATTTGCCAGTATTTTGTTTATTATTTTTGCATCAATGTTCATGAGTGAGATTGGTCTGAAATTCTCTTTCTTAGTAATGTCTTTCTGTGGTTTGGGTATGAGTGTAATTGTAGCGTTATAAAGAGAGTTTGGCAATGTTCCTTCTGTTTCTGTAGTGCGAAATAATTTGAGGAGTTTCGATATTAGTTCTTCTTTGAAAATCTTGTAGAATTCTGAACTGAAACCATCTGATTCTGGGCTTTTTTTTTGGATTCTAGACTTTTGATAACTGTTTCTATTTCTTCAGCAGTTATAGGTCTGTTTAATTTGCTTATCTGGTCTTGATT